>CM077157.1:6855584-7037433 GCA_039583875.1 Platanthera guangdongensis | reverse complement strand
CCCTTCACATCTTTGGTCGAATTTTCTCATTTTGACTTAGAAAATTTAGAGGAAACCCCATCAATTTTTCTATTATGCCTTCATGAATGTCAAGTTAGAACTTAGGGGACTTCAATGTCACAAATTTGTTTTCATGATATTTCATGAAATAAAAACACCTAACACAGATTGGATCATTTGGCTCTTTTGCTACATATGGTCCTAATAGATGGAGTAGTGAAGACATTATTTAATGTAGGGCAGTAAGGAAGAGGGTAAGGGCCAATAGGTATCTTAACACAACCAAATTGATATTCATCTACCACGGCATTTAATTCTCCTAACCGTTCCAGTAACATCTCAAAAGGCTTCCCGATATATTTTATAACTCCACTTATACCTTTAATTATTAACCTTAATATGTCGAGTCCTGGAATTTTCTCTACACCAACCATATCTAATAATTCTGCTAATAAACTTGTTAAACTAACTCCTTCAACAATTTTTTATTAGAAATAGCAGCACTTTTATTATCAGGCGTAATCTATCGGTTTTATGAAGGGGTTGATTGTGATCGTTCCAAGTTCCAATCCATCAGGTCATCGAAATTGAGGGTGACAAGACCAGGGTCTTTATAGGCGCATAATTTTGGAGGGGCATAAGAAAGTATTGTTCCATCGTCTGTGGTAATAGTCTCATCTGCTTCAACAGCTCCTACCTTATTCAAATGCTGACCAGGAGTGTAACCCGGATCTGCTGGTACTCCTATTTCATTGAATCCCCCAGCTGACACTTCGGGAACAGCAACTCGCGCATAAATTCTTAATATTGGTAACAACATGCCAATAGGCCATATTTTACATTCTCCGTCTCCTTTTAAAGTAGCTGTTTTTCTGCAACAATATGATAGAAAAGTGCAGGCTTGCATCCTTATGTGAATTTTGGGAGCAAAATATGTACTATGTCAGGTTTCCTCGGCACAATGTTTAATATAAAACATAGTGACTGCTTTAGGGAGATCAAATTGATTTAAACAATTATCAAAGTCACGACCCTCTCTCCTATTTCCAGGAAGGCAAAAAGCATCAGGTTTTATGGTTTTAACAATTTTATCATTCCATATTTCATCTATTTGACCCAGACCGCAATTACAAAGGTCAGAAAAGCATGCGACTATGGCTCCGTTTGGGGGGGCTTATTTTCACCAATCAAACGGTTATGACCGCATGAATCGGACCTTAATTATGGTCTGATTCATGCGATCGTAACCGCTTGACTGATGAAAATAAGTCCCCCCAAACGGAGCCGACATCATCCCAAACTGATGAATATGCAGTATTAGAGTAAATTAATAAAAATCACACTAAATAATATCTTTTTAGCATTTGAAGTCATTTTCTTGCTTACCACAATCTGTTTAATTCTAAATATAATGGATTTAACCAATTATCTGGATGACCAGGATATTCTTCTAATAATTTTTGATATATCTCTAGCTCATGGTCCCTATAAGATAAAATTTTAGTTATACCAATTAATCCCCATATACTTAATTCTAAAGTTACCGATTGATCGTTTTGCTGCATTAGAAATATGCGAGAATTAAGAGAAAAAGATAATAGTTTTTTTTTATTTCTACTTCATTTAATGTTAAAACTGCTGAACTTACTTTGATTTTATTATTGAAGGTAAAATTATTTTTGTATCTATTAATTTTAACCACTCCTGTAAATTTTTTAGTTCCAAGGTTTTTAAATATTCAGTATTAAAATTGCTAATTAAAATACCATTTGTTTGGATTATTTCCCCTGAAATAATTTTTGTCATGTTAACAAAATTTTCTGCTTTATACAAGGAATCAGCATTATCCAGTGCTAATATTTTTGCATTTTTTTCTCATAAGAGTTAAATAATAGCTAAAACTATAGATTTTTCCGGCGCATAAGCTTTGATGTGTTTAGTTTTTCTGCAAAAACATTTAAAAGTTTTTTATCTACAGGGTAGAAACGTTCCGAAAATGATTTTTCAGTAAAATTATATAAGTTAATTCCTACTATTTCTCCTTCCTGTAAATGAAATTTACTATTACTAAATATTCCATCATATAAGCCTCATTCTTGATAATCAGCTAACATAGTTTGAATTAAACTTCCTTCTTTAGAAATTATACTATGTACATATACCTTCATTATTCATGAACCATTCTCTCGATATTCATTCTTTCACAATAAGAAACTTGCACAACTATAAAAACAGAAAGGTACTCATTATATTAAAGAAAAAAAGATACAAAACTGTAGGAAACCAGTCCGAAAATTCAAAACAGCAACAAGAACATCTGAGGGCAAATGTAAAAAAAAACTCAAAACATCCAGAAAACGCAGTTGATTCATAGAAAATAATGAACCACCAGGGTAAATACCGACCCCTAGAATGCCTATAATCAAACCCATCATAAGTGAAGTTATCAGATAACCTGTCATGATCATTTCAATCGTTCTCGTGATCATGTAGCCAGGGATTCGGCGCGCTGCAAACAGAAGGGCCAATGCGATTGACATTCCTACCAAAGAGTAGAGAAACCCTATTCCCCCGACTATCTTCCTCAAGCACATGACCGCCGCCCTTATTTTATGGTAAACTTGGGCTCGGAGTGTGAGCTTCAAAGCCCACAAAATTACTCACAAAATAATGTAAGAGCAGAAAACCAGCAAAATTTTTGCATACATTTCCATTTTTGACGTTATGAAACTGGAGGGAGGGAGGATTGGTAATAAGCTGCGGAGGTGAAAGAGAGAAGAGGACGGACCCTTTTATAGACAAGGAGGAAGGAGCGATGAGTGAGGCTGACACATGGACAGCGCGAACCGCGCCTCGAGCTGTGGACCGGCTAGACCTCGGTTCGGCAACATGAACAACACTCTGTAAATAACTAAATATAATAGAAAAATATATTTTAATTTTTTTGAAAATATATAAGTTTTCGATTTTGGAAATATTTTACGCTAGCTAATGCCTTATCAGTGGTTTAAATATGTGCCCAACTGGAAATTTATGGACCTTCCTTTCCGTGGCTTAATAGAAATTAATATATTTAAGTAGCAAGACCAGTCCGGGGAGAGCTGACCGGTGGAGGAATTCAGTCCGGCCGCAGGCGGAAGGTCGGACGGCCGAGGGGCCGCCCTGCTTGGTCGCTGACGGAGGCGCCCAATCCAGGTGGCCGAAAGGGCGGGCGGTAAGAGCTTGTCTTGCACGCGCGTGTTGTAACAACTCATTTCCTATTAGGCCCTTTAACTTAGATTAGGTTAGGACATGTGGTGGTGGTATGGGTTTACGCTAGGTTTGACCCATGAAGTTAGGGTGTAATCATATAGGGCCCACTATAGGGCCCAAATCAACTCATGTCAACTAGCCCAAATTGGAATCTTAGCTGCACATTGGCCCCACCACTATGCCCCTAACCCTAAAAACAATCTAAGTGAACCAAAAGATACATCATTGGATCACCCATTGACCCAAGTTGAACCAAGTCAACCCTAACCCCAAATTGGTCAAACCCACATATATAGGTCCAACTAGCCCAAGTGGGGCACCTCCATGGACCAACCCAAGTTGGGTGGTGTCATTGGGTCCATGACCATCAAGTGGGGTCAGCCCACTCACCAAGTTGACCAAGTCAACTCAAAAATTCAACAAAGTCAACATGAAGTCTAAAGGATGAGAAGAGAAGGGTCAAGCCCATTCCCAATGGGCTAAGCCCATGAGACAAGGCCCATGATCAGCCCAAATAACCATTGACAGCCCCTACCCCCCTGAATTTGGAGAGAGATTACATGCATGAGAGTAGTTTTGGAAATTAGGGTAAAACGAGGAGAGAGAAGAGAGGGAAATAGGGGATGAAGGCCATGTGGCCCTCCTTCCCACTGCCCAACCTCTTTGGCTGAGCTCCCAAGCTCTTTTTAGCAAGAATTAAGGGCTGGTGGCCACTTGGCAGCAGGGGTGAAGCATCCAAAGAAGAGGTCGGCCACCCCTTATTCAAAACAGCCACTCCGAGCCAAAACCAACCCCACCATCACCTTCAGTGAGCAAATAGGAGTGGAAATCGAGTCCTGGATCCAGACAAACCGTGGATAATCAGAGTTTGGAGCTAGCTCACCGGAAAACCGATCGACCATGGCGCACCACCACCGAACCCGCCGCGAAGCTCATCTAAGGGTCCGTTTCTCCTCCCCTCCCTCGGTGCTAGCTTCTTAGATCGATAGAAAATAGTTTCGAGCTCAACTGAGCCGGAATAGGATTTCAAATTCCATGAAAAATGGAGTTTATCTCACCTATCGGGTTCGCCGGAAATGGCCCCTCCGGCGGCCGGGCCACCGCCCGGCGATTGCTACCAACTCAACGGAGGTGGTGGTAGTGGTGGCCGGCCGGGGAGGTGGCCGGATGGCCGGGAAATGCGGTTTAATGATGCTCCAGGCGGGTTAAATCTGAGTCGTCGGCTCATTGGAGAAGACAGCCGGATGGCACTCGTTTTTAAATGAATTAAACTATAATTTATGCTTTACTTAATTTGATTTTTTGTCACATTATATCAGTTAACTTGCATTCAATATTTAGGACTCTTAGAGGCATTTACAAAAATAAAGTCCAACATGAAAAGGTAGATATAGGTCTCACCTTTAATTTGACACCCTAAACATATAATTTAGAGCAATGTAGCTCCCTGTAGGACCATTCTCCTAAGACTTATCCTAGGCTAGGGCAGAAATTTAAATGGGTGCCAAGGTCAAACCCTAAGTCCACATGTCTTGAAATTTTGGGCATGCATGTGGTTGGGCTAAACCGAAGTCCTGTCCAAAAATAAGAATTTTTGAGGGACGTTTTTCTAAAGTTTTATAGATAATTCATTTATTAAATAAAATGAAAATAGGGAGATTTCCTTATACAAGTGCCCCCAAATTTGGGTGACATGGTATTAGGATCACTATAAGGCAATGGTAACAATTTATGACCATTTAAACCTTTACATGTTGGGGAAATTCAACATGCATGATGAGGGTAGATTTGTAAATAATTGTGTCAAATGCAAAAATGGGAAGTTAGCCCATTTGGCCCAATGAATGTCCATGGGATTTTGGACAGAGCCTTATAGGGATGAAATACACCTCTCATAGGAAGGTTGGGATTTTTGGTATCAAAAATCTCATTATTTTGAATTATTAGAAAATATGTCTATTTAGAAATAAAATTCTAAAATAGGGCTACTGATGTTATTAAATTCTGAAACTTTTTTAAAAGCCCTAATAAGACATTTTAAATCTTTGAAAAAATTTATAGGCTTGTTGGAGAATTTTTTCTTGTGTGTTAAGTAGATTTATCATTTTGGCCCGTATGGAAAATTAATTAAAAGTAAGGGAAAATATTGATGAAATATTATGGAAAAATTTACAGTATCTTATTTCTGTGATTCAAACCCAGTATAATTGTTTGAGATTTTTTGGATGAATATGTAAGTTGAAAGCACTAATAGTAACATTTTGGGAGACGATCTGGAGAGAAGTGCCTTGATCCGTAGTCCGCATAAATGTCTCGATCTCGGCAGCTTGCAAGTATCAACAACAAGCATTCAGAAAAACCACCAAGGGAAATGATGACTCAGTTGCGCAGAGAAATGCGAGTTACCTCACAGTCCTTCTAGCGGACTGATTGCATCCCCAAGTCGATCGCCTTTTGCGAGACGATCTGGAGAGCCTCCTACGATTAGAGGAGGCTCCTCGCGGTGTGATGGCCCAGCTCGGTAGTCCGCATAAATGTGCGAGTTGTTTGGTGGGCGAGCATCTCAGGGATGACATTCTGCATGGACTCGGCATCAGCTCGTACGTATAGAGTGAAGGCGACTTCATAAGCCTCCCCCTTATCCTCCCAGCTTTCCGACCAGGTGGGTAGGTTGATGCTCAGCGTCATCTTGTACTTGCCTTCAGCCGAGGACACCAGCGAGCATCTGAAGGAATCCTTGCCACCGCGCCCGAAATTGTAGTTCGGGTGGTAGTACGACGCCCCGACGTCGACTAGCGACTCCCTCCCATTGAAGAGCTCATGGGAGATTCTTGCACGCTTCCTCTCAAGATCAGGGGACATGGCTTTCTCCTTCCCCCTGCCCAGCTTCTTCTGCGAGGAGCCATCTTTGTCACCAGCTTGCAACTGGCCCTTGGATCCTATGGGAGGCGAGATCTCCTCAACCTCGGAAGGCGGTTTCCATGATCCCTGGCGTGATGAAGCGACTTCAGTCACCAGAGGAAGTGGTTCTCGCAGAAGTGGTAGTACAGTTAGCAAAATCTCATCAACGATCAGAATCAATTTTGCGAGTATGAAGAGATCTCACCGAGACTATACCTTCGTCGGGGAAGACCTCGCCCAACATGTTTACATTCAGACGCCAGTGGATGACGTCGAATCGCTGTCTGTGGAAGGCTTCGAAGAGCTGCTCGCGCGAACCCTCTAGGATGGGTGGCAAGAAGGCAATTTTTGCTGGCTAGTGCGTCCTGCGCGACACCCCTTTGAAGTCGCCAACGAAGACGAATGGGTATTCACCCCACCGGTGGACCATGTTTGTCATGACAACCAGGGTGCAGACATGGCTGCTAAAGAAGATCACACCCTCAGCGATCGCAGCGAAGACGAAGACCTTCCTGAAGACGGACAGATCGAAGGACGTGATTATACAAACTCGCCACATTAAATCAAAGAATTTTCCAGTTCAGTACAATGTCGCCAGTAGCGAGGAAAAATAGAAAAGAAAGAAAAATCTAAGTCCTAGGAGGCCGCTGCTCGGCAAGAGCTGGATGTCGCCCGACCCAGCCCATCTCGCGCGCTCGCCGATAGTGCTCGTTGGCCACCGCCATTGCATCGTCGCCCCGCCGCAGCTGGTCCTCCATCCTCGCCTGTCGCCCAGCCGTTCCCATACTTGCCCGCATGTCGGCCAACTCCTCATGACGCAACTGTTGGCAATGATCGGTCATCGATAGTTGTTGATCCAAGTCGTTGATCTACACCTGTCCGCGACCTCCCGGGTCGCAACCTCCAGTCTGCGGCGAGAAATAGTTCGGCTGCCTTCTTTCCGGATCTCGCGACGAGCTCTCCGGCGGGATCCGATGGATCGTAGTTTCAGGGCATATTTTGGGGCGAGTTTCGTTGCTCGGCGGTGGAGGAAGAAGAGTGCTCTCCCTCGGTTGCGACGAGCTCGCAGGAGGAGGCGGCGGTGGTGGAGTATTCGTCGCCGGCAGTTCCGAGGTGGTCGCAGAGTGAGGGGATTTGCTCGCCCCATGTTGGGAGGTCTTCGGTGCCGGGAAATCATGTCTCCTCGCCTCAGGGACTTGTTTTTTTGGCTCCTTTTTAGGACCTACGTTGATCCGAACAGTGCGCCTGGATCGAGGTTGTTGCCGAACTTCGAGGACGACCAGTGGAGCTGCTCGCAGAGGAGCGACATCCAGGTGCTCGCCAACGGTAGTCAGTGGAGGAGTACAAATTTCTTTCCTGCTTCCTTTGAATACATTGGCAATCATGTCTCATCATGTATGTCTCGTTGTGTAAAGATTTTTTATTAAGTACAAGTTTCTTTCTCTTCTGTTTGCTATTTGGTTTGCTTGGGCTCAGTGTGGTTGAGTGTTCATGGGTCTAGTGTCCCGTTTTCCGCTATCACATTTTTTTCACACATGACCTCGACATCATTCATAAATTGATATATTTCTTTGACAGTAAATTAGGAAAGATGGTATTGTGAGATTTCAGTCACAAACATAGTATGCAAACAATAGAGGAAGGCTCACCTGAAATGCTTATTATTCTCTTCTCCTTATTCCTGGAGTTCTCATGGCTGCAGAAAAAACATAGTAGAAATTATAGTTATTGAATCATGTTTTTTAATTATAATTTTACCAAAGCTTATTTAGAACTATAGATGCAGAATTGAATTGCAAGTGCAATTATGTTAAAATATATATACGCATTAAATAAATAACATGTTACAGAGCAATTATATCTTTTATTATTTTGCTAGAATAAATTGTGCACGCATAAAAAGTTTAAAAAAACTTAAATAACCACAATTGCATCACATAATGGAGTCAAAAAATCTATACCTTGAAGACAGCAAGGTCAGTGCCTTGAATCTCTTACGAATAAGGTATTTCAGAAACTGTATTATGTCGGTTTGGATCAAAGTTATCTTTTAATGGATTTTATTTCTCAATCACAAACTTCTTGAAAATCTGATCAAGAGAACAAATAAACTGTGTGGTTGTGGTAAGCTTAAATTCACGTTCAACCTACTATAATTTGGAAAGTAGCGGAAGTCTAAAAAAAGTAATTGAAGTCTTGGTTTAACATTGCCAAAATTTGTAAGAGAATGAAATTATCCTTGCCGGCAAAGTTCCTTATCCTCGCCGGCAAAGTTCCTTATCCTTGCCGGCAAAGTTCCTTATCCTTGCCGGCGGCCGATGCAGAGGCTTACAGTGCAGGCAGCGGCTGCAAATCTGAGTCGGTGGGTAGTTTCGTGAGTTTGTCTTTCAGGATGTGTATGAACGGCTATCACATGGCCATGGCGTCGATTGAGGGAGGTAAGAAGCAAAGGAAATGATGTAGGAGGTGATATTGAAGAAGGCTGTGTGAGGAGGTAGTACGCAGAGGAATTATATCGTGAAATGCGAACCTGCGATGGAGGGAATGACGGGCTTCGCGCTGTGAGAGGTGGAGTATGGGTTCGCCGATGGATCTTCGCACATAGACGAGTTCGAAGGTTGCGAGTCGCGGGTGGAACTTCGCATCCAGATCCGGTTCACTGATGCGGATTCGCATTTTGTTTCTTGCCATGAGAGGAGAGTAGCGAGTCCCACACGGCTGGAGATTTGCCGATGGAGATTCCCATGAGGAGGCAAGGTGTGATGCCCTACTTGAGAAGGAAGATATGTTGCGAGATGAGAGGAGCGGCGGTGGTAGGGTTTGGATGCTGAGCTTTTTTTTTTTGTGTGCGCGATCAGTGCTTTTTAAAAAATCACTACCATGCCTAACAGAATAGTGGACGGATGTGATTTGTTTGATGTCTTATCTATCTTGTGACAAGTCATTTTTTGTTGTCATATTTTCTCAAAGAATACTCATTTAGTCAAATAAAAAAATTAATCTGAGATACATTAGAGAAAGGCCTAGAGATTGCATTTTTAACTGAGATATTATAGAAAATAGTTGTAAGATTATATTTTTGTCTCAGATATTAAAAAAAATAGTTGAGATAATTTTTTCTTTACTCAGATAATACGAAAAATAGCTAAGATGTTAAAATTTCTCTCAAACATCACATCGATTCAAGAAAATTTTATTTGTTTTTTATGAAATATTACCCCAAGTTTTTTTATTTAAATAGCTAGCTTAGAGAGGTTTCCCAAGAAAAATGAACGAAGGCAGAAAAAAAATAAACACGGGTCAAAATCAACAGGGCCCCGGGTGATGATCTTCGTCCGGGCTTGGACCAAAAAATTGTGTCAATTTGAAAACAACAAAAATACCCCCATAAAGTGGGTCCTGCCGTGAACATAGTGATGTGTGGGCAATGCACTTTTGCATCAGTCTAACTAAATGGTGTTTTCTCATTGGTCTCGGACGTGGTCCGGGACCTGTACCGAAGAAAAAGGCCAATTTGGGTGAAGATCGGAAAGGATATTCATGGGCTGGAGGCATTGGTCCCCTTCATCCTTACTCTTTGTTGGTCTCCTTCACTAGATATTTTCTCCAATTGATGTGTCATTTCTTCACAAAATTGGAACCGGTACTTGCTTAGTTGTTCTTAATTTCCTCTCCATCAGTTAAATTTTCCTTCCAAATCTTACTTGGGACACTTCACAATCTCGAAATCTTTAGATCTGTTTGTTGTAACGACCTCCCCAGCACACAACTCGAAAGGATGACTACTAGCACCCATAGCATCCAGGTCGAAAGAGTTCAGCCTCAATAGGTATATAGACCATACACCCCACCCGTCTGCGGTCCACCGGCGGGTTGTTGAGAACACAGCCTCTCGTTGATGAGGGAAACTCAAGTTAAGCGAGCAGCGCAGGGACTTCCCAGGAGGTCACCCATCCCAACACTACTCCTACCCAAGCATGCTTAACTATGGAGTTCTTCCACTTCCCATCACCAGTTGAGCTGTCTGGGGAGGCCGTCACAAAAGGGGCACTTTTTATTATAACATCCTCTCGACCCAAGAACCCAATCCACCTCAAGCGGAGCTTTCCTTGTCATGCGGACTATTACCGGGCTGCAGCTCAGGCACTCCAACCCCTCTCCATGGACTGCCTCAATTGGCACCTTTGCCCACTATTGGTGGTCGCAGCCTCCTTTCATGAGTGAAACTCTCTGGTTAAGCAGGAATCACGGGGATTTCTCAGGAGGTCACCCATCCCAGAACTAATTCAGCCCGAGCACGCTTAACTTAGAGTTTTTCCACTTCTCATAACCAATTAAGTTGTAGCTCAATTGGTGATGAAAGGGAAAGAACTTTACAGTTAAGCATGCTTGGATGGGAGTTATTCCGAGATGGGTGACCTCATGGGAAGTCCCTATAGGGGCGCTTAACTGGATTACTTCTAATCAAAGGAGGGTTGCGGTCTCCAACAACCTGTCGGTGGACTAGAGACGGGTTGGTGTGTACGGTTTGCAGACCTGTTGAGATTGAACCCTTTCAAGCTAGATGTTGGAGATGCTAGTTTTTTTCAACGGCCTCCCCATCATACAGCTCGCAACGATGACTGTCAGCACCCCCAGCATCCAGCTCGAAAGGGTTCAGCCTCAACAAGTTTATAAACTGTATACACTAACCCCCTCTCCAAGCCCACCAGCGGGTTATGGGAGGCTGCAACCTCCCTTTGATGAGAAGTGATCCAGTTAAGCTCCCCTATGGGGACTTCCCAGGAGGTGACCCATCCCGGAACTACTCTCATCCAAACAAGCTTAACTATAAAATTACTTCACTTCTCATCATCAATTGAGATGGTGATGAGAAGTGAAAGAACTCCATAATTAAGCATGCTCGGGTGGGAGTAGTCTCGAGATGGGTGACCTTCTGGGATGTCCCCGTAATGTCTACTTAACTATCGAGTTTCGCTCATCTAAGGGAGGATGCGTCCTATAGCAACCCGTCGGTGGATTGGAGACAGGTTAGGGTATACGGTTTTCAGAACTATTAAGGCTGAACCCTTTTGAGCTGGATGCTGGGGGTGTCAGCGGTCGTCCTTTCGAGTTATGTGCTATGGAGACCGCTATATTTGCTATACATGCATATACAGAAGATGTTGCAGTGTAAAAGGAAGAGGAGAAAAAAGAAAAAGAGATCTATATTTAGGATTTGATGTGTGTTAAGCCGAGATAAACTGATAATGCGGGATCACGATCTATAATTTTGCTTTCAGTTGGCCCTAGAAGGAAACCGCTTAAAGGTGGAGTGGGTCAGCACAAATGAATTAAAAGTCTTTTCCAATCGATTGAGATCTGGCTGTTTTATATGTAGTTTCTTGTGTTTGTTTTGGCGTTCTAGATTGATCGAGATCGAGAGAAATGGAGATCAAAGGTGACATCTGACTAAGACAAGATTTGAGTTGATTATTTATTGCTAGATGTCATCGAGTCTGGATTGTATTCAGGATGCATAATATTTGGAGGAATATGTTTAAGTGATGATTGTCATTTCATTTGAATTATGTCGTATGATTAGTTCTCATTTTGTTATCATTTCACTTCGGGCGTGGTTGGGTCCTTTGTGTTTTGTTCTATTCACAAAAACAATTTTACTTGGCTGATGTTGAGATGCGACATACCTTACTCTCTAAGAAGTAAGAAAGGTGAAATTTTTCGATCCAGTAGTTGAAGACCGATTTTGATTGTACGCGATTACCAAATGAGTTCTCCATGCCCTTTAGAGTTTTAGTTTTTTCTCCATTAAAATAGAAGAGTATATGCAAATAGTATTTAATAATGCTAATTTATTTTTCAAGGGGGAGGAAACTTCCACCAAGAATATTTTTCAGGAAGAAGATTCTCTTGTCGATGAGTTGGAGCAACTATGCATTAAGGAGAGTGGAGAAGGTTCATCTAAATAGTACTATTATCAGTTGGATAGTGCTGGTATTCCTTTTGATGAAGAAAATTTTTATAAACATGAAACAACACAAGAAAATCTTCATAATCAAGAATAGGTTTTTGAACCTGAAATTGCTAGTGAAGAAGAAGCTCCTGAAGAGATTGAAGTTACAATTGATGTAACTAGAATAGATCCTAAGAGAGCAATTCTCAATGATCACCCCATTCTTAAGTGATAGGAGATATGACTCTTAGAGTTTGGACTAAGAACCAACTATCAACTAAGGCTATGATGCATTATTTTCTTTCTCAATATGAACCCAAGAAGTTTGAGAAAGCAGACCAAGATCCCCATTGAATTATTGCCATGCAGGAAGAGCTAGCTCAGTTTGAAAGGAACAAGTTCTGGACGCTAGTGAATAGGCTTAGAATTTACCCAATCATTGAAACAAAATGGGTATATAAAAACAAGTTGGATTCCAATGAAATGATAGTTAGGAACAAAGCCAAACTAGTTACTCAAGGATATAGACAAGAAGAGGGAATAAACTACAACCATACATTTACACCAGTTACTAGGATGAAAGAAATAAGGCTATTCCTTGCTTATGATACCTACAAGAAGATCAAAGCCTACCAGATGAATGTCAAAAAATTGTCTTCCTCAATGGCACTATTCAAAAAGAGATTTATGTAGAATAACATCCAGGTTTTATCAATTCATATTTTCCATCTCATGTCTTTAAATTAAATAAAGTAATATATGGTCTAAAGTAAGCTCTAAGAGCTTGGTATGATACCATATCCACATTCATTTTAGAACACTCATTTATAAGAGGAAAGGTGAATAAAACACTATTTACACAAACATATATAAAAAAGTTATTAATAGGTCAAATTTTCATGGATTATATTATATTTGGCTCAATAGATCCAAAACTTTGCAAAAGATATGCTTAATTAATGCAGTTAGATTTGAGATGAGTAGCATGGGGGAGCTATTTTTTATCTTTGGTCTCCATGTGAAGCAAAATGATGAAGAAATTTTCATATCCCAATCCAAATATATTAAAGAGCTTATTAAAAAGTTTAGAAAAAAAAATCTCCACTATGATAACCCCTATGACTACCAATGTTGTAATTGATAATGATGAATCAGGTCAATCAATTAACCAAAATTCTTATAGAGCAATCATATGCTCTCCCCTCTATCTCACAGCCAATAGACCAGACAAAATGTTTGTCATATGTGTGTGCGCGCTAGATTCCAAGTAGACCCTAAAGAGTTATACTTGAGTTCTGTAAAAAAAATTCTAAGATATCTAAAGGGTACACCCATCTTATGTTACCCAGTAGAAGATGAATTTAAGTTAGTTGGCTACTCGGGTGCAGATTATACTAGATGTAGGCTGGATAGGAAGAGCATTTCATAAACTTGTCAATTTTTGGATGTTAGACTGATTTCTTGGTTCAGCAAGAAGCAAACTTCAATCTCTACTTCCATAACTAAAGCTGAGTATAAAGCATTTGGAAGTTTCTGCTCACAAATACTATGGATGCAGAATCAATTAATTGACTATAATTTTTCCATCAAAATCTCCATAATATTTTGTGATAGCTCAAATGCAATTTCAATTGCCTCTAATCAAGTGCCCCATAATAGAATAAAATATATAGAAATTAGACATCACTTTCTCAGAGATAATGTAGAAAAGGGAAAATTTCCCTTCAATATGTATCCACTGAAAATTAAAGGTTGATATCTTCACAAAGCCCCTTGATGAAGTTAAGCATAATCATGACATCAATGCATTGAGAATGCTTGATGGTATATAATAAAACAAATTATAGTATGAACAAAATTCATTTTCTAGTAAAATAATTGTTGGGGAAAACATTAGAAGACTTAAAATTTTCAAATCTTTATTTGACGTGACATCGATAAAAATAGACGCAACATCGAATTCTATTCAATGCAACATCAAGAGTTATAGATTATGAAGGGTCTTAATTTATTTGACGCAACATCGATAATAATCGACACATTCGTCGATAGAAGGATTTCTAGGGTATAATCAAAGCTACATTGAATACAAGTCGACGCAACATTGACTTTATAAGCACACGTAAAATTCTTTCCTTAGATGGATTTCAGTGCGCTGCGACAACACTTTCCTAATAATGCATCATCATGTACCCTAATCTTTGATGTATCGTATACTTATCCCAACACTTTTGTTATATTTAATATTCTTTCAAACTCTTCATCTTCTCTACCACCCGATGCAAAATATATGAAGCTGAATTAACAGCATTTGTGTCTAGTGTGCAATTTGAAGAGGATGGCATAATGAAAGGGAGTATAGCTGGAACAAAAGTCCGTATAACATATAAGAATGATTTTTCTGAAGAGTATATGTTCTTGACAGACATTGTAGTAAAAGTACTGATGTGCAAGATTTCTACACATGATGTTATTCCTAAGTCCCAACTGTATCTGATGGGAGCCCTAGTTCTGGGTACGAAAATAAATAGGGGAAAATGCATACTAATGATGATATACCACAAGTATGTATTAAATGAGAATGCATATATGACATTCATGAGCCATATACTACACCATAAATATCATGCATTGTGTATCTCAAAAGGAGTGAACATTCCTCCTAGGAAAAGGATTACATCAACACTATTCTCCAAGTGGACCAAGCAAATCATTAAGCTCGGGTCCCAAAGAGAATCTTCTTCATCCTCTCCACAGAATGATGAGCCTTCAACCCTTATTCCAGGCAAGGATATTCTTCCAACCCACACCTCTACCTCTCTACCTTCATTGCAACCATCATCATACATTCCCCCAGACTCATACACTATACCAGCATTTGAACCAGCTCCTCAACATACCATAGAACAAACATCTTTCTAGACAGAATCAGTATACCTACTTTACACTCTACTCCTTCCTTAAATCTTAATTCCATTATTCTCTAGGCAGTATAACATGTCATTGTTTCTCTTACCACTCTTATGGCTGAGAATACTACAAAGTTTCGCACAACATTTGGTTTAATGCAAACCCAAATTGATGGGATCACTATATTTGTAAAGAGTATACAGGAAAGGTTGTCTTCCTCCCCTATTACCCGGTTTTTCTAAACCTCACTTGGAATTTTAATCACGCCTAACTTCTAACATGAGTACACGACAGACTCAATCAGAAACACAATCACAGCAATTTTCAATTTCAACATTAATCACCAAAAACCAAACGATTCGGGGTTCCCCTTTTATAGAGGAAAACTACAAACTAGAGAAAAGACAGAAAAATAACTTCACATCTTGCCTCGTCGGCCATTGCCGAAGCAGGTGTTGTGGGAGAGGGAGATCGTGTTGAAACTGGCGGGGTTGTGGCTTGTGGGGTGCGGATGTGGCCCTTGGGGTGGTTGGCGGTGTCGAGGCGCTGAAACCGGCGAGCGGTAGGGCGTGAAATCCGCTTGGCTTGAGGCCGGAAATGGCGGAGCAGGAGAGGTCTGCGGGATCAGGAGAGATGAACAGGTTTTTTTCTTTTGCGTGGCTGCTTCTCTGAACCGGGTGGGGTTTAACAGGGATATATATATATATATATACATACATAAATATGTATATGTGGTTAAATTCTAAATTTATATATATATATATATTTCACAAAATACAAATAAAATGCAATAAAATGTCACAAATAAATTATGCAAAGCTCAAGGTCGGTAGAGATCCGGTCGGGTGCGACGTCAGATACTTTTGAGTCGACCTGACCTGGGCTGGTCTCCACGAACTCTCCCACTCTCGAAATCACTCATCTCTGGTGAGTGCTCCGAGCGGTAGTACAAGAAAAGATCAAAATCCATGCCAACGAACCAAAGATCTCTGAAAGCCAACATCAATAGTGGTCACTATCCACAATGTGCTCGGAAACTGTAATAGAGTATTCTCCCAATGTTCATGCTCAACCTGAAACAAGCAGTGAAAAACACGATTGAGTTTGAAGTGTCTCATAGATATCCTCAATGCTTCGAAATTTTAATTGGGTTTGTGATGGAGGAATGGATTCATCATCAGATTCTATGTTAGATGATGGAAAAACTTTTTCTTGTCTGGCCTGGATGGAATCTGAAGTGTTCTCAGGTTCAACCGGAATGCAAAGAGAGAAAGAAAGACTCACCAACTGAAACCCAATCGCAATGTGCATCCTCATTAAAAACAACATCACGAGATATAATCAGCTTACCTGAGATTGGATCCAAGAGTAAGCTTTTGAGTGTTCACAGTATCCAATAAAGATTGTTTTCACATTTTTTGCCTCCAATTTATCTCCCTTCTCTTTTAATGTGAATGCAATACACCCGAAACAATGAAGATGACAAACAGATGGCTTTCGATGGAAAAGAGCTTCATGAGGTGTTGTAGTTAACGCCCTAGTAGGCACACGATTGAATATATAAACGGCGGTGCTGAAAGCTTTTGCCCAGAAACGTTTAGGTGTCTTACTGGTGATCATCATTGCCCGTGCCATCTCAACAATTGTTCTATTCTTTCTTTCGGCGACTCCATTCTGCTGAGGCGAACGTGGAGCAGTCAATTCTCTCTTAATTCCTTGCTCTTCACAATAATTCAGAAAAATTTGAGAGCGGAATTCACCCCCTCTATCTGTGCGAAAAACTTTGATGCGACTGGAAAGCTGATTTTCCACCATTACTTTAAACTTTTTGAATACTTCAAAAGTTTCTGATTTAGCTGATAGAAAATAGATCAAAGAGTATCTAGAAAAATCATCGATTAACAAGAAAAAATACCTCTTCTCACCAAGTGTTTCCTCAGAGGCATGTCCCCAGAGATCTCCATGGATGAGCTCAAGGGGAAAAGAACTGTGCCAGGATGCCTGAGATGGAAAAGGAAATCAATGTGCCTTGCTTGAGGAGCATTCTTCACAAAATTGTTTTTGTATCTTGAAAATTGGCAACCCCTTTACCAAGTTATCATTTTGCATTTTTTTGATAGCTTCCCAATGGAGATGGTCGAGCATATAATGCCAACGTTGAGCAGGATCAAAGAAACTCTTCTCGCATGAGAGGGCTTTGGTTAATGAGGATCTCAAAGTGAGAGAGAAGACACGATTGTTGGACATTTGAGCTGAGGCAATCAGTTTTCATGATTTTTCATTAAGGATTCGGCATTCGCCATTGGTGAAGATGACGGTGTGACCCTTCTGAACCAACTGGCTGACGCTAAGAAGATTTTGGGTCAGCTGAGGTACCCAGTGAACATCTTCAAGAAGTCTGCATTGTCCAGAATTAGTAAGAATCTCGATAGTACCTTTACGTTCAATGTTTCGAGAAGTTCCATCTCCCAAGAAAATTTCTGATTTAAAATTTTTTTCAATAGAGGAGAATTGAGCTTTGTCGTTGCTCATATGGTTGGAACAACTGCTGTCGAGGTACCAAGTACCGGGATTGCAAACTTCTGTTTTCATGCATGAGAAGAATAAAAGGTCTTCTTTTCCTTCCTTCACCTTTTCGTCTGTCTCCCCAAAGTTTGATTTTTCCTTATGCCAGCAATCTTTTTCAAAATGATTTGGCCCCTTACACCGTTTACACTTCCAAAAGCAATCCTTGAGCTCATGGTTAGTGCGTTTAAAAAGAGTACAGAAGATTCATGTTTTTTCATGAGATGAAGGAAAGTTTGTATTTTTGTGTCCCCCTCTCCCCGTCCCTCTTCCTCTATTGGAATTTTTGAAGAAAGCAGGGGATTTATGTTCAGTTTTGTCAAAAAAAAAAAAATTCATGTCTTCTTGGTGGATGAACTTTAGCTTGAAAAGCTGACTCTAAGAGTGGTGTGCTTCTTCAAGTGATCCTTGTGAGCTTGTAGTGATCCTTGTAGTTCAATAAGGGAAAGTGAAGACAAGTCACGGGCTTCTTCAATGACTGTTACCACGGGATCAAAAATAAGGGACAAGGAGCGCAGAATTTTTGGAACAATTCTTGCATCTTCTATCTTGTCACCAAGTATTTTGATTTGATTTATTAAAGCAGTAGTTCTTGTGATAAAATCTTGGATACTCTCACCATGATTCATCAAGAGAGTTTCAAAAGATTTCCACAAGGCTTGAAGACGAATAGAAATTACCTTTTGTGATCCCTTAAATTCTTCTCGTAGGGTCTCCCATGCCTCTTTGGCTGTGATGGCACCTATGATCCTTGGGAAAACATTATGAGTCACACCTTGTAGTATTAGAAGTAGCGCCTTTGTATCTTTCATGTTGTCTTCTCGACGTGCAGTGAGCATTGTCCCTGATGCAGCCTTTTCAGCAACAACGAGAGCTGGACCTTGGGCAACAATGTCCCATAGATCCAGTGAAATAAAGAGCGTCTTTATTTTGATCTGCCAGAAATCATAGGCATCGCCATTGAACAGAGGGACCCCGGTTGGGGAGAATTGAGGTGTAGCCACGTTAGATGATGAAGTCATTGGTGGGATTGAAGGAATGAAATAGAAGTGATCAAAACACCTTCCTCTGATACCACTATAGGAAGAAAAGCTCCGTAAAAAGAAAAACTTGCAAGAACAGAGGCTCCGGGTTTGTTAGTGCTGCGTGTCCCGCCATGAGTTGAGGGCTGGTCTGCCGGTTATCCACGACCGTCTCGTCCCTTTGATCACTCATCACAGCTGGCTTGGGTTTCTACAGTGGACGGCTGTGATGTACGTTCCTTGAAGGGTACAAAAAGCGCAGGGTCAAAGAAAGTGACAGGTATTACCTAAAATGTATGATCAACCGTAGAGTTGCGATGAGAAAATTGTATTAAATACATGTAATCATGTTTACGCACTGCATAAATATTCAAATTTTTTTGGTGTTCAACTTTATCCTGTTCATATATATGTATAGAACAATGTGAACATAAAATCTTTTTAATCACCTCTGTAAACAAGCTTGTATTGTAAGATATTTTGCAGGCATAAATATTCATATAAGTAACTACGAAATATACGAATCTTTATTCTACAAAAACTGATAGGATAATCCTTAAATGATCCAGATTGTCGGTAGTCAAATCCTCCATCAATAATGATGGAGGAAGTTGAGTTGAAAAAGTCAACCCCACTAGCGATGAAATCGCCGTGCCAACCGCCGACGTTGCTCTTCTCATCCACCGCCGCCACCGTCGTCGACCTTCTCAACCACCGGCGCCGCCGTCGCCGCCGTTCTCTTCCACCATCGCCGCAGTCGCCGCCATCATCGCGGCGGCCGCCGCCGTCGCCACCATCATCTTCATCCTCGCCGCCGTCGCCGCGGAGACCGCCTCCATCACCGCGGCAACCGCCACCATCGTCGCGGCAACCGCCACCATCGTCGCGGCAACCGCCGTCATCGATATTGTTTCGGTCTAACTCGACGTCCCGGTCGGGACGGTAAAACCTGGACCGTCTCACATGCTCCGTCTCCTTGCACGCTCTCACGCTTGTAGTTTCCTTGAGCGCTCCCGCTCGCGGCGCCTCCTTGCACGCTCTCACGCTTGTCATTTCCTTGAGCGCTCCCGCGCACGCCTTTTCCTTGCGCGCTCTTGTGTGCGTCTCTTCCTTGCACGCTCCCGCATGCATCGCTTTCTCGTGCGCACTCGCGCATGTCGCTTTTGTGCGTGCGCCTCTTCCCTCCGCACTCCACTTGCTCCCCTTCAATCAACGCTCTAGACAAGCGCCACACGCGCTCACCTCCTGCAAGCACTCCGCGCTCTCTCCTCCGACAAGCGCTATGCGCGTTCTCTGCCAGCAAGCGCTCCGCGCGCTCTCTGCCAACAAGCACCCCCCGCGCTCACCTCTTGCAAGCGCTCCGCGCACTCTCTGCCAAGAAGCACCCCGTGCACTCACCTACTGCAAGTGCTCCATGCGCTCTCCAACAAGCGTCCCACGCACTCTCTGCCTACAAGCGCTCTGCGCGCTCTCCGCCAACAAGTGCTCTGCGCGCTCTCCTCCAGCAGGGCCACACACGCTCTCCTCCAACGAGCACCCCGCGCACTCTCCTTCAGCAAGCGCCCCACACGCTCTCCATCAGCCAGCTCTCCGTGCGTTCTGCCATCAAGTCCGCTCAAAACGCACCTCCGTGTGTTCCGCTCTCAAAACTGCTGCAAGTATTCAACGCCTTCAGCTCAGCAACGAGCTCGTCAAGTCTCATCAAGTCAGCAATTCCCGTCTCCTCTAAGTACAATAAGAGACAATCCACATAGGTTAGGACGCGCCCAGTGCATCGCACGAGATTCCAAGCCCCAGACATCATAACAAGGGTAACAAATTGCTCCCGCTTCCAAGAACTATCAGAGGACTCCATATTACAACGAGCGTATAGCTCCCCACATCACACGAAGAAATTGTTAGCTCTCCAAACGGTGGTCTGTCACCCCCCGAGCAATTCTCTCTCTCCCCAATAATTGTAACGAGAGGTGGCCTGACGCCCTCGAGTTCTTGGAAAAGCCATATAACAACACTTGAATCTAGTGGAGGTTTGGTCGGCACAGATCTGACCACAATGCCAAGTTAATCCGGTTCAACCGGGACGTCGAGTTTTGTCGTAACAATAATAATATCAGAGAGTGGAACCACATCATCTGGACGTAACTGAAGGTGGAGCTCCATAGGGGTGTCCACTTTGTGAGAGTCAGAGAGAGCAGCCCGAGCAAGGAGATCTTATGTGTAGCGCTGTTGAGAGAGCTGAAATCCGCGATCTGTAGAAGTGACCTCAATACCAATGAAGTAGCTAAGCTGTCCAAGGCCAGTCATCAGAAATTGCTGCTGAAGATGATACTTGACAAAGACCACATGAGAAGGATCATCACCAGTAATAATCATATCATCCAGGTATAGTAACAAAAGGGTCTGGCCACGGGAGGAGCAGTGCACAAACATGGCTGGATCATGTGGACATGGCTGGAACCCGACAACTATAATAGCTGAATTGAAACGTGCAAACCACGCACGGGGCGCCTGCTTGAGCCCATAAAGAGCTCGCCTCAAGCGACGAACAAGACATGAAGGAGAGGATAGACCCGAAGGAGGAAGCATGTATACCTCATGCTAAAGATCACCGTGAAAAAAGATTTTCTTCACGTCGAGCTGTGATAGAGACAAGTGGTAAACAGCTGCAACATTAATATCCGTACTTTGGTCATGTGAGCAACTGGAGCAAAAGTCTTGTCATAATCTCTCCACTGCTCCTGCTGAAAAACACGAGCAATAAGCTGAGACTTGTACCTTTTCACAGAAACATCATAGCGAGTCTTAACCTTAAAGACTCACTTACAAGTAATAGGAACAACACCAGGTGGAAGAGGAACAAGCTCTCATGTACTAGTGTGCTCAAGCGCCTCCAACTTATCAGACATAGCAACCTGCCACTCAGGTATCTGGGCAACCTCGCGGTCGGATGTCGACTCTGGAGTACTGAAGGCTGTGGCGGGAAGGGCAGGTAGGTCCAGCGGCAGGGTAGCAAGGCAGAGGCGGTCGGGAGGATGCCTCTCATGAGGTGAGTTGCGGCGTGCAGGAGGATCATCAACGTGTGGGTACGCGGAATGCGCGCTTGGCGCGGAGCGCGTGCGGGCGCACTTAGGAGCGGAATGCGGGGGCACACTTGGAACGGAGCACGCAAGGGCGCACTTAGAATGGAGCGCGCAGGAGCACACTTGGAACAGAGTGCACGGGGGAGCACTTGGAAGGAGCACGCAGGAGCGCTTGGAGAGGATCGAAGATCTTCGAAGGATCTTCGAAGACGTTCGAAGATCTTTGAAGCATTCATCAAAAGTGAAGGAGATCTTCAAGGGGTTCGTTGGAGAGCTCTCAAGTGCGTAGGAGGAGAAGCAGGAGGAGGAGATGATCCAAACAAAAGAGAGACTGTGGTCATGTTTATAGGTTCTAGGAGTCGTTATGGTGGTTACGAGGTTATCCGCAGAGCATAACCATATTATTTACTATTTGCAGGTCATTACATTATAAATTATAACATTTATATTTTAATATTATTTTCTACACGCACATTGATTATTACTTCGGCTATTTGCACTCACTCATAATGGGTAGTTACGTTGGTGGTTACTTGTGCATCAAATGGTGGAGACCGCGTGGGAATGATCAGACGGCGGCGGCTTGACGACGGCCAAGGGGTCGGCCTGCGATGGTTTGTGATGGAACCCGACCAGCAAAGGCTGGCCGGGGGATGGATGGATTGTAGTGGACTTAATACGCTATGAGTTTATTAAAGAACCGAATTGTCTCTTTCAATCAAAAAAACAAATTTAAATGCCTATAATTAAAATTAAAATTATCTACTCAATTGTTTTGGGAGAAAACATCATTTAAATATTATTCAAACTTTTAACAACAAGTAAATAAAAATAATAATTATATTATTTCTATTATTTATATGACTAGCAGCCTAGCAGGCTAGTAAGTCATTAAAAATTATATAGCTTTACATATAATTATATTATTTCTTTAATACAAAAAAAAAAGCTTTCTCTAACATATATAAAAATTATATTATTTCTATTATTTTTAAAGGGGATCGTTAAAAGCAAACCTGTTTTGGATATACGCAAACCAAAACACTTAAACCAACTCCTTTTTTTCCCCGAAGTTTTTTTTCCACGCAAACCCTAAAAGCCACAAACCAGCGAGCTGTTCCTTCTCCCCTCTACCAGCGCCGCGGTTTGCATTTCCGCTCCCTCTCCCGTCGTCTCTACCGCAGGCGCGCCCTCTCATTGACGTTCCCTCCGCCTCTGTAGCTCCCTCCAACAGCGTCGCGCTTCGCATGGATTTCGTCGAGCAAACCGATGGCCAACAGACGCGACAATCTAGGGTTCCATCGCCGACGGTTTTTCAAGGTGAGTCGCCGTTTTTTTTACATTCTCCATTCCAGTGTATGATTCCAGATTTTTTGGTCTTTGCTGATTCCCGATTTCACCCGGGTTTTCTCATTGTGATTCCAGATTTCACCCTGGTTTTTCAGATTTTTTTCCTTTGTTGATTCCTGCTTTCACCCAGATTTTGTCATTGTGATTTCAGAATTTTTTGTACTTGGCGATGGACATTGCGGTTTTCGAGTTGTGAGTCATGCCTTAGATATGGGTGATGATTGGTTACAAGTGAGGAGAACTCTCAATCTTGAATTTCAAAATTACATTACTTTATATGATGTAGTGTTTGGCAACAGTGGACGAAAACAGTTAATGGAATCTCTTGAATGCACGGTTACCCCCGCTCCACTTGAAAATTGGATGTCTTTTCCGGATCTTGGGCTTGTGATTGCTTCATGCTACAATGTTATTGTGGTCTCGCTTTCATGCGAGCAAAGTTTTACATTTCTACCCCTTCACTATATGCCACCTACATTGGCCAAACTTATTTTCATATGTTTTATTAATGAAAATCATTTCATTCTACTTACAATGCGGGAAAATTCTCCATTGTCGCCGTTATTCACACCATGGTCAAGGTATCATGAGCCAATTGCCGACGCATGGAAATCTTTGTACTTGTTAAGACTAACATGTACTAACATTTATGAATTCTATATTATCAGTTTTATGAATTTTATAGGTCTTGATTGGTAATACAAGTTTATAAATTTTTGCAGGTCTTCAATGAAGCGGATGTGACAGTCACCAGCTATTAAATGTCATAAATTTGTTGTTTTACTAGTATAAATGTGTTATTTTGTTGAACTAGACCTCTTATGAACTGTTTTAAATTTAAAACATTAGATTATGTAATTTCAAGTGTTGGTTTGTTGGTAACAATATTAGTTTGTGGTTAACAATTTGATTTGCATGGAGTAATTTTCAAATTATATAGTTTGTCATTAACAATGGTTTGCGTATATCCAAAACGGGTTTGCCTTTAACAATACCCATTTTAAACATCTTTGTCCTCGTCACATTCCCAAGCCACCAAGGACGCCTCCTCTGCGGTAGAGCTCATTGTTATTTTTGGTTCGGATTCAAATTTAGAAACGCCATAAAAAGGAGAGAATATTGGCTATTTAATGACTTTCCTTGTTTTAGAGAGAAAGACTTCTCTCTCTTGCATGTGTTAAAATTGGCAGCCTGTAGGTTTACAAATATATAGATATATATAGATATGTTTACCGGTTTGTAAACGTAGAGGAGAACAGCCGCCAGGAAGAATAGAAAAACAGCCGCCTGAGGAAAAAATCCTCCTGTTCGCGTGAAGAAGATAAGCCGTCTCTGTTGATCACCGAAGGGAGAAGCCGCGTGAAGAAGGCCGCCGCCGCCGCGGTCTCACTCTTGGTGCCGCAAGGGGTAGGAGACCCCTGTTGGATGCCGCCGGTGGTTGCAGTTGGTGCAACACCGTGCGATGGCGGCGAAACATTTCTCTCATGAGGGACTCTCAACATATCCACCGGCGTTGGAGGAAATAGGCACCGGTCTTGGAGGAGGATCTCTACCGATTTTGGAGTAGATGAGGCGGTGCGGGCGTGGCGGTGAAGGCTTGCAGTGGTGCAGTGGCCTTGACGGAGTTTCTCTCCGGCGGTGCGGGCGTGGCGGCGAAGGCTTGCGGTGGTGCAGTGGCCTTAACAGAGTTTCTCTCCGGCGATGCGGACATGTCTCTCCGGCGATGCAGACATGGCGGCGAAGGCTTGCGGGAGTGCAGTGGCCTTGATGGTGGTTTTCTCCGGTGGTGCGGCTTGGCGTCGATGGCATGCGTGAGTGCAGTTGGCCTCGGCGGTGCTTCTCCGGTGGTGGCGGGTGGTTTGGTCGTCATCAGACGACGAAGGTTCTCGATGAACCTTGTGCGTCCGCTGTACTAGCGGATTGCAGTCCAAATAATTCTCTCTCCCGCGGATCGAGCGAGTCCGACTCTCCACGGCGTTTTTTGTAACGGACGTCGGTACATTTCTTCATGGTTTATCATTGCAGTTACATTAATTTATGTTTGCAGAGTTTGTTCAGATTTATATGTTCTTGTCAATCCAGTATTTATTTGGTTGTGCCTGTGGGATAGTTTCCGCGTTATATCTCAACAAGTGGTATCAGAGGGAGGTTCGTAGGCGACTGATTGGACATTCGAGGAACGGTTTGACTGCGGTGGGTGACGACTAGGTCTGCTCCCTATCTTTTCAAACCTGACCTTTGAATTAATCAAGTCTCCTAGTGGTGCCGTAGGACAACCATGATAGGGAAGAACGTGAATCTGGGCAGTGATTTTTGAAGAAGTGCGACGGTGGCGGATTTGACCTATGACAGATGGTACTGCATGAGAAGGTCATGATAACCGCAGATATGTTACAGGGAGAAGATTATCTGTGGGAACATGATGAGTGTTCAGACGGTTTCTGTGTCAGTTAGAGGCAGCTTGTGCAGAGACGAAGGGAGACGTGGAGACCCATTTCACATCTTACCTCGCTCACTTTTTGTTTACCCGGCCTTAGTGACGATGCTCTTATATGAGAAGGATACGGTGGAGCTAGTGGAGGTCACGATCGCAGTGTTATCCAGACAGATGTTAGTGGGCCCTACTCCTGGGGCGATTACATCTTGGCAGCAGCGGTGGGTAAGGTGAGGCAGTTTGGCAAGGGATTGAGTGGAGCACGATCTCGATCCGGGCCAAAGGAGGGTATGATATTTTACCAGTGCAGACAGTGCAGTCACACAGGAGATCGAGTTCGCAGCGTGCAAAAGGGTCTCGAGACCAGGGTGCGGATAGGGTGACAGCTGGGTCAGGGTGCAGAGTGATGAGGTCCTCACCATCACTGAGAGTCTGTGCGACTCTGACAGCTAGATGTTTTACATCACTGAGCGGATTGGATTCAGGTGGCTACAGTTGGGTGGCCTGAGGTGGAGTCCTGACGGTGGAGTGAGGATGTACCATGCTCAGGAGAGCTGTGTAGTGCGGTAGTTTGTACCGGCTGATGGGGATCACGACGTGTGGTGGTGTGCCCATGATTTCTGAGGCCGATATGGTAGATTGTCGTGGTGGTGCAGAGGATCGTCCTTCTGGGACTCGGGTTATGCGAGTCAGTTTCTATGATCACGATGCGACGACGTTCACGGGTTGAGCAGAGCAGAGATGAGTCGACTGCAGCAAGTCGGTTGATGCCTCCGACTGAGGCGGTGCTACGTGCAGAGTTGCTTTTACAGTTGTTGCTGTGTGCAGTCAGTGCTTCGTGCAGATGGTGGCGTGGAATCCCGAACCAAGATGGTGATTGTTATTTTTGGTTCGGATTCAAATTTAGAAACACCATAAAAAGGAGAGAATATTGGCTATTTAATGACTTTCCTTGTTTTAGAGAGAGAGACTTCTCTCTCTTGCATGTGTTAAAATTGGCAGCCTGTAGGTTTACAAATATATAGATATATAAAGATATGTTTACCAGTTTGTAAACGTAGAGGAGAACAGCCGCCGGGAAGAATAGAAAAACAGCCGCCTGAGGAAAAATCCTCCTGTTCGCGTGAAGAAGATAAGCCATATCTGTTGATCACCGAAGGGAGAAGCCGCGTGAAGAAGGCCGCCGCCGCCGCGGTCTCACTCTTGGTGCCGCAAGGGGTAGGAGACCCCTGTTGGATGCCGCCGGTGGTTGCAGTTGGTGCAACACCGTGCGATGGCGGCAAAACATTTCTCTCGTGAGGGACTCTCGACATATCCACCGGCGTTGGAGGAAATAGGCACCGGTCTTGGAGGAGGATCTCTACCGGTTTTGGAGTAGATGAGGCGGTGCGGGCGTGGCGGCGAAGGCTTGCGGTGGTGCAGTGGCCTTGACGGAGTTTCTCTCCGGCGGTGCGGGCGTGGCGGCAAAGGCTTGCGGTGGTGCAGTGGCCTTAACGGAGTTTCTCTCCGGCGATGCGGACATGGCGACGAAGGCTTGCGGGAGTGCAGTGGCCTTGATGATGGTTTTCTCCGATGGTGCGGCTTGGCGTCGATGGCATGCGTGAGTGCAGTTGGCCTCAGCGGTGTTTCTCCGGTGGTGGTGGGTGGTTTGATCGTCATCAGACGACGAAGGTTCTAGATCAACCTTGTGCGTCCGCTGTACTAGCGGATTGCAGTCCAGATAATTCTCTCCCCCGCGGATCGAGCGAGTCCGGCTCTCCACGGTGTTTTTTGTAACGGACATCGGTACATTTCTTCATGTTTTATCATTGCAGTTACATTAATTTATGTTTGCAGAGTTTGTTCAGATTTATATGTTCTTGTCAACCCAGTATTTATTTGGTTGTGCCTGTGGGATAGTTTCCGCGTTATATCTCAACACTCAACAACGCCGGGATGACTGAGGAGTGAGGAGAAACACCGGTCCAATCAAAAAATAAATAAAAAAAACCAGAAACACAGCGTCTCGCCGGTTCAAGCCGGGGACTACTGGACAAGCAGCCAAGCAGGATCTAACGAACGGTTGTGATGGGAGAGTTGCTGATCGGCGAGGACAGGATGGTTGTGCAGTTACGGAGGAACGGAAGAGGAGCCGGGCGTGTCTGATGTGGCACTGCAACGGCCAACTGGACCGCATTAGGCTTACGACATTTCACTACCTCCGACAAGTCTTAGCGCTCCAGGTTTCTCAGTGTTGAGTGTTGTGTATTTTTTTTCATTTTTTAAAAAAAATAACTGGTATCCTTGTGGACCCCTCCATGAATTAAATGTCTGGTCTGCCAGTTGGTTATCCACCGCCGTCTTCTTGCTACAAGGTAAACCAATCATTCACTAAAATCTTAGCTAACATAAAACGACGAATGCACACAACATATCTCATGCAATGTATCACACGTGTATTGCACGTTGTGCCTTGCGTGCACATCACACACATTGCGCCCCACATGCATACTGCACACATTGTGCTCTGCACACTCACTGCACGCAGTCCACAATTGCGTGCTCTACGCCCCACACATATTACGCCCACCGCGCGCTTTGTGCACACTACTCCAATTGTGCATGCCACTCCTAGCGTAGAAAGCTTCCTTCACACATTTTACCCTTCACACCTCACGTGCTTCTTGCCATGTGCACGCCGCTGCAAACCGTAACGTACTAAGACAGACTTCTGAGTAGAAGTCCCCGCCCTTCATTCGTTACGACGCGAAGCTGCGAGTACTGGGGGGCAAATGATAGGGTCCTGAAATGATCCGGGTTGCGGGTAGCAAACACGACCACCTCCTTTGATGGAGGAAGTGGGGTAGACAAAGTCAACCCCACTAGCGCCGAAGCCACTGCTGCCATCGGCGCAGTAACCGCCGCCATCACCGTCATTGTCTTCATCACCGCCGTCTTCGCCGCCATCGTCGAGGGGACAATCACCGTCGCCACCATCATCTTCATCACGGTCGTCGCCGTCGCAGCGGCGACCGCCTCCATCACCGGGGTAACCGCCCCCATCACCACGACGACCGCCGCTATCGCCGTCATCATCTTCATCACCGCGACCGTCGCAGCCATCATCGCGACAACTGTTGTCGTTGCCTTCTCAGTCTCATCCACTGACGTCGCCGCCGTCGCCCTTCTCATCCATCGACGTCGTCGTCGGCCTTCTCTTCCCTCATCGCCGTTGCCGCCATTGTCGCGGCAGCTGCCTCCGTCACTGCCATCATTTTCATCATCGCCGTCATCGCCACGACAACCGCCTGCATCACCGCGGCACTCGCCACCATCGTAGCGGCAACCGCCACCATCGCCGCGGCAACTGCCGTCATCATCTTCATCACCGCGGTCGTCACCGCCATCGTCGTGACAACCGCCGTCGTTGCTTTTCTCATCCACCGACGCCGCCGCCGTCGTTCATCTATCTTGCGCCCGCCGCCGCAGTCGCTCTTCTCTCCCGTCGTCTCCGCCGCCGTCGCTCCTCTCTTCCTCGGACGCCACCACCATCGCCGATCGGATTCCGTCTCCGGCCGGCCTCCGCCAACAAGATTCTTGGCCGTCATCAATTCTCCACCATCCGATCACACTCCCGCTATCGTCGCCGTCGGTTACATGGGTAACCGCCTGCATGACCTCTCGTAGTGGGAGAAAAGTGTAGCTCAAACAAGAATTGAGTTTCGTCTAGTAAAATTGTAAAATAATATGCCCATAAATGCGTAATGAAATCAGCCTATAAATAGTGATCATGAGGGTTATGAGCTGTGGATAACCGCATAACCGACATAACGACCCATGACGCATATAAATAGAGCCCCAGAACCTCCTTAATTCTCATTTTCTTCTGAACCGGAAAATCCTTCTACGGATTTTCTCACTCTTTCCTCCTTCATCTTCTTCATTCTCTTCTCTTTGTTCAAAGATCTTTAAGCACTACTTGAAAATCTCCTCCGTCTTCAAAACTCCTTGCGAATTGAAGATCTTCATCTCTCATCTTCGCTCAAAATTTCTCTCTCCTCCACTTCTCTTCCATGTATGCTTCCCCCACGCGCCGCCTTTTTGCGCGCATCTCTGCCCCGCGCGCCCCCTCCTTGTGCGCTTTTGCACGCATCTCTTTCTTGCGCGTGTCTCTTCCTTGCGCGCCCTCGGGCACGTTACTTTTTGCGCGCCCCAGCACGCTCCGCCTCCTAGCGCGCACTCGCGCACTTTGCCTCCTTGCACGCTCTCACGCTTATCGTTTCCTTGTGTGCTCTTCTGCACGTCTCTTCCATGCATGCTCCGCCTTCTCGTACGCTCTCGAGCACGTCGCTTCCTTGCGCGAGTCTCTTCTCTCCGCACTCCGCGCACTCCCCTTCTGTCAGCGCTCCAGAAAAGCGCCCCGCGCTCTCACGTCCTGCAAGCACTCTGTGCGCTCTCCTCCGACAAGCGTCATGTGCGCTCTCCACCAGCAAGCGCTCCGCGCACTCTCTGCCAACAAGCATCTCGCACGCTCACCTCCTACAAGCATCTTCGCGCGCTCTACCATCAACTCCGCTTCAAATGCACCTCCGTGTGTTCCGCTCTCAAAACAGCTGCAAGTATTCAACGCCTTCAGCTCAGCAACGAGCCCACCAAGCGTCAGCAAGTCACCAATTCATGTCTCCTCTAAGTACAAAAAGAGACAATCGACAGAGGATTAGAACGCGCCCAGCACGTCGCACGAGCTTCCAAGCTCCAGACATCAGAACAAGTGCAACAAGCTTCTCCCGCTTCCAAGAACTACCAGAGGACTCCAGAATACAACAAACGTATAGCTCCCCACATCGCACAAAGAAAATGTTAGTTCCGCGAACGGTGGTTTGTCACCCTCCGAGCTCTTCTCTCTCACCCCAATAATTGTTCCGAGAGGCAGCTTGTCGCGCACGAGTTTTTGGAAAAGCAATGTAACAACACTCGGATCTAGTGGACGTTTGGTCGGCATAGATCCGGCAATGTGGTTTTTCACCAAGTTGACGGGTTTCCCATGTAAGAAATTTTGTCTTGTCAGCATTTCTTTCTGTGAGACTGTGTGCGCGCTCGACCGCTCTGTGAGCTAAGATGGTCCAAGTTAATCCGGTTCGACCGGGGCGTCGAGTTTTGTCGCAACAATAATAATAAATGTAATTGTGAAATTTAATTAGAAAAAAATAATTGGAAAAACTGAAATAGAATAAATGATCCAATCTGTGTTAGGTGTTTTTATTTCATGAAATATCATGAAGACAAATTTGTGTCATTAAAGTCTCCTAAGTCTTAACTAGACATTCATGAAGGCATATAAAAAAAATTGATGGGGTTTCCCTTGAATTTTCTAATTCAAAATGAGAAGATTTCGACCAAAGATGTGAAGGGGAGCCAACCCGACCAAACGAGCCGCATGCACCAAGCCGCGTTCGCCCGCTTGAAGGGTATGAAATCGCCCTGAAAGAAGAGCGGGATCAAGCACGCATATATAAAACAACACCCGCGCAAGCGCACACACAAGAGACGTGCGTGTCTCGCAAGTGCGCAGGCGCTACACGCGCTCGCAAGACAAGCTCTGGCCGCCCTCCCCTTCGGCCACCTGGATTGGGCGCTCCCATCAGGGCCCAAGCAGGGCGGCCCCTCGGTCGTCCGTCCTTCCGCCGGCAGCTGGCCTGAATTCCTCCACCGATCGGCCCTTCGCGGCCGGGTCTTGCTACTTAAATATATTAATTTCTATTAAGTCATGGAAAGGAAGGTCCATAAATTTCTAGTCGGGCTCGGGCACATATTTAAACCATCGATAAGGCATTAGCTAGCTTGAAATATTGCTAAAATCGAAAACTTATATATTTTCCTAAAGATTAAAAATATATTTTTTTATTATATTTAGTGTACGGAACGAGGTCTAGCGCTGCTATAATTTTCCTAAAGATTAATAAAAAAATATTTTCCAAAAGATTAATAAAAAAAGATTTTTCTATTATATTTTTTCATAAATTTCCAGTCAGGTTGCGAAACCGAGGTGTAGCGGTGACGGTCCACTGCTCGGGGCACGGTTCGCGCATCGAGGTTTAGCATCGGGTGGAAGAGTGGTTGAAGGAATGAAGAGGCCATTGTTTGAGGTTCAATAGAAAAGAGGACTGAAGACAGCAGAGGTAGGAGACTTGGCAGCACAAAGAGGAGTGCAGTGAGTCGAAGAAGTTTGTTTGCTGGAATTCTACGGTGGAGGAGCAGGCCATTGATGAGCGTGGAAGAATGATAAGGTGTTTCGTCCAGCTGTGCTGTTTTTGTTATTTAGTTTGTCTCAGTTTTGTTATTTCTTTTATTGGGAGGGGTAGTAAGGTCTTTTGACAGATTAGTGCTATAGTTTATTTGCTCACTCACTGAACATTCCTCCTCTTCTATAAAAGTGTCCGCCCTCTTCTCTCTTTCACCTCCGCAGCTCCCTCCAGTAGTCCAGTTTCATAACCTCAATAATGGAAATGTATGCAAAAATTTTGCTGGTCTTCTGCTCTTATCTTCTTCTCGGAGGAATTTTGTGGGCATTGAAGCTCACACTCCGAGCCCAAATTTACCATAAAATTAGGGTTGCGGTCATGTTCGTGAGGAAGATGGTCGGGGGAATAGGGTTTCTCTATTCCTTGGTAGGAACTGTTATAAAATAAAAGCTAAAAAAACTTTATAAGAAGTATCCAGATGTTGAGTTGAAAAATGACAAGTCAAGGTAAAAACACGCGCTGTCCACTTTGGGACATACAACATATTTATAATAGTTAAAACAGGAATAAAACAAAACATCTTTTGACTCGTCACAACATCTATTCTGAACAGTTGTCTCTTTTCTTGCGGGTGTGGCCAATGGTTCAGATTTTCTTTGCTTCTTCCTGCATCCTTATCTTCACGCCATGACTAAGCAACTCTTCAGCTTGTTCTAGTGTATCTCTTGAGCTTAGGACTGCTGATCGTATTTTAACACCCTCCTTTAAGCTCGAGAGATCAACGGTACCTATTTGTGCTCTTAGGGCTTTGGAATGAGATCTGGATAAAGGCTTTGTAAACAGATCTGCTAACTGACGTTGAGTAGATAAGTGCTCTAACTTGATTTTCCTTTCTCCACGTTTTCTCTGATACAATGGTATCTGATTTCAATATGTTTGCTTCAATTATGAAATACGGGATTCTTCGCCAAAGTTATTCCTGAGAAACTGTCGGAGAAAATGACCGTCGAACCTATCTTCTCTGAAAATATTTCTTCAATTAGCCTTTTTAGCCAAATTGCTTCACTTGTTGACTTACTCAAAGCCATATACTCGGCTTCTGCTGAACTAAAGGGCCACAGAATGCTGCATTTGCGATTTCCAACTGATTGAGTTTTCTCCTAAAAATATATATATATCCACTTACGCTCCTGCGATCTTCTACATCCCTTCCCCATTCAGAATCTACATAACATGTTAGCGGGCTTTTGTTATGACATGTATAGCAGAGTCCATAAGATTTAGTTCCTTGTACATATCTTAGTATTCTCTTTGCAGCTTCAAAATGTGATTGATTGGGTCTGCTTATAAACCTGGATACAGAATTCACTGCAAATTCTATGTAAGGCCGAGTATTCGTGAGATATAATAAAGACCCAATTAAGTATCTAAACTATTTCTCATCTATCATAATATCATTCTCTGTGGCTGCTTTTAGAATTTCATTTGGTATCATAGGTGTAGTGGCTGGATTACAGTTTTCCATTCTAAATTTTTTCAGTAAATCTCTAGCATATTTTTCTTGAGACACTGATATGAGATTGGTAGTTTGGTAAACTTGAAATCCTAAAAAGAATTTCAAGTAACCCAAGTCTGTGATGTCATATTTTTGTTTCATCTCGTCTTTGAATCTTATGATGAGCTGGACATCATTTCCTGTAACTACAAGATCATGAACATAAACACATACATATATTATGCTATGTTCTTCTCTTTTAATATATAGTGATGGGTCATTGGAGCTTTTAACAAACTTTGCAAGAGTTAAGTGACTGTCAATGTTAGCATTCCATGCTCTTGCCGATTGTTTTAAGTCATACAAGGTCTTAAGTAGTTTATAAACTTTCTCTTCTTCACCCTCTTTCTCATACCCCTGCGTTTGTTCCACGTATACATCTTCTTCGATAATTCCATTGAGAAAAGCTGATTTTTTATCAAGTTGATAGATAGGAAAATTGTTTTGTGCAGCAAGTACAAGGATAACTAAAATAGTCTCCATTTGTGCTACTGGAGAATAGGTTTCATTAATATCTACTCCTCGAATTTTGGAGTACCCTTTAGCAACTATTCTTGCTTTATATTTTGCTATTGAGCCGTCTTCATTTTCTTTCAGCTTAAAAACCCATTTCAGTCCTACTATGTCAGCATGAGGAGGTCTGTCAACTAACATCCATGTGTTATTCTTCTCTACCATTCTTATCTCTTCATCCATTGCTTGTCTCCAGGCCAGGACTTTGACAACATCTTCATATGAAGTTGGTGTAGTAGTGTTAAATGCAATATTGCTTTGTGAATAAACAACTCTAAGCATTTTAAATCTCTTCGGGGGTGATGAAGAATCAGGATCATCATTTGAAGATTGTGATGTTTGTTGGGAAGAAATTTGAGATTGGGTACTAATCATTCCATTGGAGTTCCAAGGCTCAACCATCAGTGGTAAGCCACTGATTTGGAGGGAGTCATTTAACTCTAATCCTGAGGGCTATGAAGCTTGCCCTTGTTTTGAGCCCCCATTAGCTGAGGCCCATTTCCATCATTTGTCTTCAAAAAACAACACATCTCTGGATATTAAGAGCTTATGTTGTATAGGTTCATATAACCTATAAGCCTTTGATTCTTCACTGTATCCAACAAAAATACATTTCTCACTCTTCTTTTCTAACTTCCTCCTACTACCTTTCTGTATTAGTGCATATGCAATGCATCCAAAAACTCTGAGATGACTCACATTGGCTTTTCTTTTATTTATAATTTCATATGGTGTTTGTTTGATTAGTGCCTTTGTAGGGGACCTATTCAATATATGAATTGATGTGCTAGCTGCTTCAGCCCAGTATTGTTCTGGTAGGTTTTTACTGAGCAACATTACTCGTACCATTTCCATGATGGTTCTATTTCTCCTCTCTACAATCCCATTCTGTTGGGGAGTGCCACTGGCGGTGAGTTCTCTTCTTATCCCATTGTTGGAACAAAAAATGTTGAATTTGTGAGATGTGAACTCCCCTCCCCTATCTGTTCTTAAAACTTTAATTTTTCTTTCTAATTGATTCTCTACTAAAACCTTGAAAGTTAAAAACTAGGTAAAAGCTTCAGATTTAGTAGACAGGAAGTACAACCACATGAATCTGCTACTATCATCAACTAATAGCAGATAATATCTTTTGTTATTGAAAGAAGGAGCAGTGGATGACACCCATAAATCTGCATGTATCAAATCTAGAGGTTGGAGTTGTCTTTTATATGATGATTTAGAAAATGCTAATCTGTGGCTTTTTCCTTCTGCACAGGCCTCACAGTCTTGTATTATTGCTAGAATATCAGGTAGCCCAACCACCATATTGTGGGTTCTTAAATTTCTTAAATCATTAAGTTTGAGATGCCCATATCTTTTATGCCAAAGAGAGGTAATGTGGTTGTATTCTTCAGAACTTGAGAGTGCAAGTTCAAGTATAGGATAAAGTAATATGGTAAAAACTTTGTTTGCCCTCATTTGGGCAGATATCACAACATTATGTTTAGTATCAACTATCTTGCAGCAGTTTTGGATAAATATGATTTGGTATCCCTTTTGCATTAATTGCCTAACACTAAGTAGGTTGACTGCTAATGTGGGCACATAACTTACATCATATATATATTTAATTTGATGAGTACATGTGAGCACTTTTATGATTCCTACTCCTTTAATCTGCTGAACTTTTCCATCTCCCAACACTACATCAGAGGTGATTGATTCATCTAAGTAGACAAACAAACTTCTGTTTTCGGTCATGTGACTTGAACACCAACTATCAATGTACCATTTAGTGGGGTGATGATAATCATCGTCATTTATGTAAAACATAGAGTCTTTATTTTCGGTTTCACTTAGTTTTGCTTCAGTTTTCTCTAATTTATACTTAAATTAACATTCTTTGTCCATATGTGTTGGTCTTTTACACCTTTTGCATTTAAAAAATCATTTATTTGCTTCATGATTTGTTCTTCTACATAGAGTGCAAGATAGACCATTTGATTTTTTTTGTTAAATGACCTTCCAGGGGGGCTTGTTGTGCCTCTCCCTCTGCCTCTATTATATTGATTTGGAGACCGTCCCTTAAAAGGTGTATTACTTGTGTTAGCTTTAGTCGTGTGAAATCGATTTTGAAAGACTTTTGTATACAAGGCTTGATCAACACTAGGAGACTGGAGATATAGTCTATCTTCATGTGATTGAAGTGACCCTAGTAATTCAGGTATGCTTAAATTACTAATATCCTTTGACTCCTCTATGGCAACAACTATGTGATTAAACTGATGTGTTAAACTCCTCAAAAGTTTAGGGACTATTCGTTTATCCTTTATTGTGTCTCCTAGATGACAGATTTGATGCACTATAGTTGTAGCTCTATCCAGAAAAATTTGCACCTTCTCTCCTTCTTTCATCATTAGAGTGTCGAAAGCTTTCCAACAAGTTTGTAGTTTGATTGATATTACCTGTGGGGAGCCTTTGAATTCAGTTTGCAGGGTATGCCATGCTTCATTTCCAGATGTTGCAGCCATTATTCTGGGAAAAATTGAGTTGGTAACACTTGTTGAATAAAAACTAAAGCCTTTGCATCCTTCTGCTGCATTTTAGTGTATGTTTTTAATGCAGCACCAGTAAGTTGTGCCAGAGGTGGTGTTGTTTCTGGCAGGCCTTGATCAATGATATCCCATAAGCCTTGTGACATAAAAAAACATCTTCATTTGGACAACCCAATATTCATAGTATTCGCCATTGAGTATTGGAACCGTAGAGGATGAATATGCAAAGCCGGGTTTTATTTCCATTGGCTCTGATACCACTGTTATAAAATAAAAGCTAAAAAAACTTTTTAAGAAGTATCCTGATGTTGAGTTGAAAAATGACAAGTCAAGGCAAAAACACATGCTGTCCACTTTGGGGCTTACAACATATTTATAATAGTTAAAATGGGAATAAAACAAAACATCTTTTGACTCTTCACAACATCTATTCTGAACAGTTGTCTCTTTTCTTGCGGGTGTGGCTGATGGTTCAGATTTTCTTTGCTTCTTCCTGCATCCTTATCTTCACGCCATGACTAAGCAACTCTTCAGCTTGTTCTGGTGTATCTCTTGAGCTTAGGACTGTTGATCGTATTTTAACATAAATGTCAATAGCATTGGCCCTTCTGCTTGCAGCGCGCCGAATCTCTGGCCACCTGATCACCAAAAGGATTGAAATGATCATGACAGGTTATCTGGTAACTTCGCTCATGATTGATTTGATTATAGGCATTCAAGGGGGGGGGGGGGGTATTTACCCTGGTGGTTCATTATTTTCTGTGAATCAACTGTGTTTTTAGTTTACTTTGAGTTTTTTTTACATTTGCATTTTGCCCTCAAATTTTGTGGTTGTTTTTTTAATTTTCGGACTGTTTTTTTACAGTTCTGTATCTTTTTTTCTTTAATATAATGACTACATTTCTGTTTTTATAATTGTGCACGTTTTGAAAGAATGAAGATCGGGAGAATGGTTGGTTCATGATCGAATAATGAAGGCATAGTTGCATAGTATAATTTCTAAAAAAAAAGAGAAAGTTTAATTTAAACTAAGTTAGCTGATTATCAAGAAGGTGATGACGAGGATGCCCCGCCATTTGCTCGTGTCGACATGGATCTCGCTTTTGATCGCCGCCGCAACATGTTCGTGGACATTAATGGTCGTTGCCGCAACTGTCATCGCCGCTGCCGCCGACGTGATTACTTCACATCATTATGGCTATAATGTTATTCCATTTTTGGAATAATACTATAACCATAATACTTGCTATCAACATGTTGGTCAAATGATTTATAAATTTATAAGTTATAAATTTAAAAGTCTTTTAAAAAAGTCTTTTAATATGTTTTTTTTTGTTAAGCATTAGTGGCTAGGATTTGCTTTGATTATGATGAAGGGTGGATGGAGTGGTGTATGACATTATATATATATATATATATATATATATATATATATATATATATATATATATATATATATATATATATATATATATATATATATATATATATTGAGGTGATGGAGAGGGCACGTTGAAAAAGAAAGAAATCGGATCTAACCCTAGTTGCGTGAAGTAGCTCCTTCAGCCGAACCCGATACCCGCGCCTCCTGGAAAGCCGCGTATAGTTGCTGCCGCCGCCTCCTCTTGGTGGCGATTCCTGCTGCTCCGGCAACCTCCTACCTCCTCCGGTGTGACTCCGAAGAAGGCGGCTCGGTTCTCCCCATCCAGTGCGACTCCGGTGGACCCGTGGAAGTGCGACTCTTCCATAGTTATCCACCTCTTCCTGCTCTTTAATTTCAGATTTGGGTAACGATTTCCCTTCCCTAAAACTTGTATAGTGATTGATCTTGGGTTGTGAGTTTGGTGGAACTCTAGTTATCATTGTTGGAACACCCTATTACTAATTTGGGTCAGGATCACTATGTCTCTAGGAATCTGTGTTTGACCTTCTGTATAGCTTAATAGGTCAATTAGAATTGAGTCTAAGGGATCAAGAGTCTAGGTTTGGAAGCTGCCCTGAAGACCAAGTTTTTCTGGAGACTAAGTCTAATCGTCGAGCTCAGCACGACGATTCGTCGAACTCCGGTCGACGATCGTCTAGCTCAACTTCTGCAGATCGTCGAGCTCCTTTCGACGATCGCTGAGCTCAAACCTCATAATATCGTCGAGCTCCACTCGACGATCGCTGAGCTCAACTTCGCAATATCGTCGAACTCCATTCGACGATCGGTGAGCTCAGGTCGACGATTTTGACTCTGCACTGGATCCTTATCTCTGAGCTCAGTTCGACGATCTTTGAGCTCAGATCGACGATTATGTTGCTGCTTGCAGTTTCCAGGTCGCTGAGCTCAGCTCGACGATAGCAGAGCTCAGTTCGACGATTTCAGTTATCTTTCAGAATTCAAATTCAAATCTGATAGAAGTTATTCTGCATTTAATTCAGAAGATCTGCCAGCCATTTTCATTTACTCCTGGAGCAAGTTTCAAGGGATTTTTCAAGGAACAAATCAGTGGACTTTCCTTCAGAACAAATTATGCAATTAAGGCTGTAATCAATGCAGACCAACGACTATCTTTGACAGAGTAATATCCTATTCAGACACAGAGAATAAAAGAGAATGTTTTTGAATGAAATAAAAAAGAAATACAGAGATTGACAAGAACAGGACACAACTCAGAAATACAGAGATTGACAAGAACAGGACACAACTCAGAATACAGAGACTCTCTCAATCTTCTGTCAACAAGAATTCTGAAGAACACTCATCAAAGAGATCAAGCTTTCAAACAAATCTTCAGATCTCTTCAGTTCTCAAAGTGTTCAAGGCCAACATCATTTCAAGACTCCAGACACTCAACATTTCAGCTTGCTGAAATCATCTTTTGCTGGAGATCTATCTTTGAAGGCCTATCACCCTCAGCAAAGCTCATCTTCCTGAAGATCAAGGACTCAGGGGGAGCTTTGAAATCAATCCACTTAGTCTTCTCAGTTGTTTGAGAAAAGAGAAGACTGCCATCACTCTCTCACCCCCACTCTGTAAAGGGTTTTTCAAACTCCCTTCAAAAGTTTGAATCTGGTTTTTGAGCACCTTGTCAAAAGCTCATTGGTGGCAAGACACCTGATCAAAAAATCTGTTTTGGTTTTTGAGCACCTTATCAAAAGCTCATTGGTGCCCAGGATACCTGATCAACTCATCCTGCAGTGGATTCCTACCTAGGGTGGTAGAAGAGTGGATGTACCCAAGTTGGGGAACCACTATAATTCCTTGTGTCATCTGGTTTTGCATGTTTTCTTTTTGTTTCTGGCCTAGCTTTTCTTGTGCTTAGTGTCTGCATAACTTAGTTTGTGATTAGTTTTATTTCTGCTTCCCTGCTTACACTTATTACAACAATTGTTGTAAAGCTTTGCAAAAGTTTTTCTTTGTGTTTTAAAAAAGCACCATATACTCTATTCACCCCCCTCTAGAGTATATCTGATCTAGTTTCCCCTTTCAATTGGTATCAGAGGGAGGTTGGTTAAACATACCATATCTGTTTGGTTGTACAGGCTAACACCTGAACCCCAAAGATCCCAAACTAGATCCTTCTTTTATATTTCTTTATTAGATTTAGCTTGCACAAGTCATGGCCCAAAACAAAGATTATGCTAGCACCAGACCTCCAGTGTGCAATCTGTCAAAGTTTGCACTTTGGAAAGCAAGGATTAGACTCTACATGAATTCTATTGACGAAGACATTTTCAATTCTGTTTTGACAGTGTGTCCAAGACCTCCAGAGGGCACAAACACAAATGCTGTTCCACCTCCATCAGGAATAGATGCTGACATCAAAAAGTGGAAAGTAGCTGATGCCAAGGCAATGAACATTTTAGCTCAGACAATGTCAGATGACATTTTTCAAAAAGTAGCTGAATGCAATTCAGCCAAGGAAATTTGGGACAAGCTCTCAGAAATTGTCTCTGGCTCAGCTGATGAGAGAAAGGACAGAAGATCCCATCTCATCTCCCAATATGAGAACTTCAAGAAGGGAGAAACAGAGTCAGTGGGAGACATGTACAACAGACTGAGTCTAATTGTCAGTGAACTGAGGACATTAGACAAAGAGATCTCACTGACAGAACTTAATGACAAGATCCTAATGTGCTTCCCCAGCACTTGGGATTCAAGAATCTGGCCAATTAAAGATGCCAGAAGTCTGAATGAGATCACCACTGAAGCCTTGTTGGGTAAGCTCAAATCTTATGAGCTACTCATCAAGAACAGAGAGGAAGAACAGAAGGCTGCTCCACCAGCCACAAGAAAGGAGAAGACTATAACATTCAAGGCAACTGAGGATCTGCCTGAAGAAAAAAGGAACAACCAATGATGAACTTCTCAGCTTGTTGGCCAAAAGATTCTATAAGATGACCAGAAAGGACTTCAGAAGAAGATCATACAAGGAGCAGGATAAGCCAAGGTATGACAAGTCCATTGGCAATAACAAAGACATCATTTGCTTTGGTTGCAGGAAACCAGGGCATATGGCTCCTGACTGTCCAGAGAACAAGAACAAGGACAGAAGGGACAGAAAAGAAAGAAGAAAGGAGAAGGACTCCAAAAGGAATGGAAGTAGCAAACCTTCCTCCAGCAGAAATAAGCACACAAGGAAAGGATTTGTTGCTGAATCCTGGAGTGAGACTGAAGAGGAGTCAGAAGCCTCTTCCAGCTCAAGTGATGATGAGGATGATGCAGAGGAAAAGGAGTTCTGCATGATGGCAATCAATGCCTCACAACACAACTCAGAGGAAGAGGAGTCAGAATCAGACTCAGAGACTCAACCTGAAGAAGATCAGGTAATCAGCTCTTTTGATTTCACTTCAGAAGATTTTAAATTTGAATTTAAAGCACTATGTTTAGACCTGCTAAAGTCTGAGAAAGAGATCATCTCTCTCAGAAATCAATTATCTGAACAAAGTGGTTTAAAATCAGAAAACCTCAAACTCTCTCAGGAGTTGGAGAACTATAGGGAACAGATAGCTTCACTGAAGAGTGAACTCTCTGAGGCCAAGGAGCTTGAAGAATCTCTCAATGGGAGAAGCATCAAGCTGATGGACATCACAAGCACAGTGAACTCAAGATTCAACAGTACACTGGGCTTGGGTGCCTCATCCAGCCAACCTATTGTTCTAACAACCCCTATCAAGTTCATTTCTGACAAGGGAAAGTGAGTTGTAGAGGTTGCCAGGAAAAATTCTGATCTGCCTCAGAAAACTAAAATCCAGCACAAATCGTCGAACGGAGATCGACGATCGCCGAATGAAGATCGACGATCGCCGAACGCAGCTCGACGATCTCAGGACAAATCATCGAACGCTGATCGACGATCTAAGCCAAGATCATCGAACGCTGGTCGACGATCCCATATACCTGACCTCAGCCATAGTCGACCGTCGAACGGAGCTCGACGATCTGACCCAAGATCGTCGAACTCAGCTCCAAGATCGTCGAACAGAGGTCAGAGCTCTGGAAAACTTTTCAAAGGCAAATCAAAATTGAATCCTGAGGGTTTTTCATCCCAAACCTTCAATCCTTATACTGAATGGATTATACCTCCAAGGAGATATCATCCTGAAGGATATAAGAGTCAGCCAGGGATGTCTTTCATTTCTGAATTTAAAGGTTATCAACCTAGGCCCAAGGTAAACTGGGTCAAAAACAAGTGAATTATTTTATGTGCAGGTGATGACCTATCCAACATCTAACCAGCAATGGTATTTGGATAGTGGGTGCTCTAAGCACATGACAGGGAACAAATACAACCTCAATTCCTTTAGAGCCAAGCTTGGACCCAAAGTTATCTTTGGTGACTCCAATTTTGGACAAACTAAAGGTTATGGAGCAGTCCAGATTGGTTCTGTAACCTTCAAGAAAGTAGCATATGTGGAAGGACTGAAGCACAACCTAATCAGCATCAGTCAGCTATGTGATGAAGGCTACCAGGTGACCTTCAGCAAAACCTTATGCAAAATCAAGTCAGAGGACAACACAACTGTATTGACAGGTAAAAGGAAAGGTAACATCTACCTAGTAGATTTTCTTTCAACTACTATAGATATCTGTTTATTCAATTCAGTTTGTAGACCAAATGTTTTATGGCATAAGAGATTAGGACACCTAAACCTTAGAACTATTGCTAGGCTCTCCAAGGACAACCTTGTTAGAGGACTACCTTCTGGCCCCTACAAGAAGGAAGGACTCTGCAAGGCTTGTCAATTAGGCAAGCAAACTAAAAATAGTTTCAAGTCACTTAATAAGAGTGATTCACCTAGGATATTGTATCTGTTACACATGGATCTATTTGGACCCATCACAGTACAAAGCCTAGGAGGGAAATCCTACACTTTAGTGATTGTAGATGACTTCTCTAGATTCACTTGGGTGTTCTTTCTAAGGAAGAAGTCTGATAACTTTAAGTGTCTGACAGAGTTTCTCAAATGTATAAAGATTGAGTTCAATACTCACATTGCCCTGATCAGAAGTGATCATGGGACAGAGTTTGATTCTCTTCTTATGCAAGAGTTCTGTCAGAGTGAAGGGATCAGGCATACTTTCTCAGCTCCTAGAACTCCTCAACAAAATGGGGTAGTTGAAAGGAAAAATAGAACCCTTATTGAATCTGCCACTACATTGTTGTCAGATGCTCATCTACCTCTATCCTTCTGGGCAGAGGCAGTGAACACCTCCAACTATGTGCTGAACAGAAGTCTGATACATAAACTGAAGGGAAAGACTCCCTATGAATTACTCAAAGGGAAGAAACCTAAAGTTGACTATTTCAGAATTTTTGGCTGCACTTGCTATATTCACAATAATGATAAGAAATATTTAGCAAAATTTCAAGCCAAAGCTGATGAAGGAGTGTTTCTGGGATACTCCATGATCAGCAAGGCCTATAGGGTATATAATAAATCATCATTGAAAATTGAGGAATCTGTTCATGTTTCTTTTGATGAAACTAACATGTCCTTCAAGGAGAAGATCTCTTCTACCATAAAACCTTTGCAGGAACACTCTCTAGTTGAAGATATGAACAAGCTACAGGTTGCTCAAAAAGAAGAAAGCAGTGAAGATGAAAGCAATGCTCAACACATTGAAGCTCAACATGAAAAGCCAGTTGTTGTACCACAAGAGGAAACAACAACACAGGTTGGTGAACAATCAACACCCCCTGTTGATTTAGTAACATCAAGAGACCATCCAATTACCCAAATAATTGGAGAACTCTCAGCTGGTGTGCAAACCAGAAATCAGGTCAACCAAAACCTGTTACACACCTGCTTCCTTTCTCAAAGTGAACCTCAGTCCATTCAAGATGCAGAGCAAGATCCACACTGGATCATTACCATGCAAGAAGAGTTGCATCAATTTGAGAGGAACAAAGTATGAGAACTAGTGCCAAAGCCAAAGGATCATTCCATTGTTGGAACAAAATGGGTATTCAGAAATAAACTGGATGATCAAGGAGTAATAATAAGGAACAAAGCAAGGCTAGTTACACAAGGATATTCTCAAGAAGAAGGAATTGACTACGACCAGACTTTTGCACCTGTTGCAAGATTGGAAGCCATCAGAATTTTTCTAGCTTATGCAGCTCACAAAGGCTTCAAGGTTTATCAGATGGATGTCAAGAGTGCCTTTTTAAATGGAGCCATCAAAGAGGAAGTGTATGTCAGACAACCTCCAGGTTTTATCTCTCCAACTCACCCTGATTATGTATTCAAACTACACAAAGCATTATATGGTCTCAAGCAAGCTCCTAGAGCATGGTATGCGACCCTAGCATGCTTTCTCTTGGAAAATGGTTTTATAAGGGGTAGAGTAGACCAAACTCTTTTTATTAGAACCCATAAGTCCCATACCCTACTAGTACAAATTTATGTAGACGATATCATTTTTGGTTCTACTGACTCAAAATTGTGCAGAAGGTTTTCTAACCTAATGCATTCTAAATTTGAGATGAGTAGCATGGGTGAGCTATCCTTCTTCCTAGGATTGCAAGTCAAACAACATGCTGAAGGCATCTTTATTTCTCAAACCAAATATGCTAATGAGCTGGTTAAGAAATTTGGCATGTTTGAGGCATCTTGTATGAAAACACCCATACCTACCAATGCTGTATTGGATGCTGATGAACATGGGAAACCTGTTGATCAGACAACATATAGAGCAATGATTGGCTCTTTACTGTATCTTACAGCTAGTAGACCAGATATAATATTTGCTACATGTATATGTGCTAGATTCCAAGTTAGCCCTAGAGAGTCACACCTCACATTAGTAAAGAGGATTCTGAGGTATGTTAAAAGTTGTCCAAATCTAGGTCTCTGGTATCCAAAAGATTCAGCATTTGAGTTAACTGGATTCTCTGATGCTGATTATGCTGGATGCAGAATTGACAGGAAAAGCACCAGTGGAACTTGTCAGTTCCTTGGTGATAGACTTGTCTCCTGGTTTTGTAAGAAACAAACATCTGTGTCAACTTCAACTGCTGAAGCTGAATATATGGCTGCAGGCAGTTGTTGTTCACAAATATTGTGGATTCAAAATCAACTCCTAGACTATGGTTACAACTTAGAGAAGTCAAAAATCTTTTGTGACAATACAAGTGCTATTTCCATAGCTCAAAATCCAGTCCTCCATAGTAGGACAAAACACATAGAGATTAAGCATCACTTCTTAAGGGACAATGTTGAAAAGAATAAAATTGAACTGCATTATATCCCAACTGATTTACAAAGGGGAGATATTTTCACCAAGCCCTTGGATGAAAAGAAACACACCTTCTTCCTAAATCAGTTAGGAATGTTAGATGGAGGAAGTCTTAACTAATATCCAAGATTTTGAAAGCTAAAAATTGACCAAGACTACGCAAAAATTCTGATTTTCCTTAGTGTCTAGAATTTTCTGATCTCTGAACTGCGCTCGACGATTTCCCCAAAGATCGTCGAACGGAGTTCGACGATTTCCTGAATCGTCGAACGGAGTTCAGCGCTCCTCAGATAGTATGCACTATCTCTTCTGGTCAACGATCGTCGAACGACGCTCGACGATCCTGTTCCCTGAACGATCGTCGAACGGAGCTCGACGCTTCCCAAGATCGTCGAACGGAGATCGACGATGTTGGAGTCTCTTCAGATTCCTTTAGAAGCCTCGATCGTCGAACTGAGTTCAACGATCTTTCCAATTCTGCGTCGAACCCTAATATAAAACTCATTTTTCGCCGTCGTTCTCTCTTGCGCTTTCAATTTCTCTGCAGAAATTTTCTTCCCTCCAAACAGTTCTACCTTGGTCGTTTTGTTTGTTAAGTTTTTGCAGGTACAATGGCCGTCTCAGTTGCTGTCCTCGCCGCCATGAAGTTTGATGCAGGGTTTGACATCGATTTGGACTCCTTCAACACTACTGATCAAATCTTCCAGGACATCCTGAGTCTATTCAAGGATCAACATTTGTCTGCCCTCATGACCACAAGAATCAAACTTGCCTCAGATGAAATAAAGGAATGGGTATATACTGCACACAACCTTGACAACAACACCATAGTTGGATCTATTGGTGGCACCCAGGTACCTCTGACCCCAACAGTCTTAACAGAGGTTTTTGGTTTTAGAAATGGAGATGACTCTGCTGAACTCTCTGGAGAAGAGTTTACTGATATACTTGCCAGGATGGGTCATCCTGAGGGAAACCCTAGCAAATTGTTTAAGAGGAACCTGTCAGTTGAATACAGGTTTCTGGCAGATGTTGTAGGCAAGGTCCTGTTGGCCAAACATTCTGCACATGATACCATCTCCAGACATCAGCTCTGCCTCATGGGAGCTTTGGTAGATAAGAAAAATCTGAATTGGGGAGAGGTCTTCTTTGACCTGATAAAGAAGAAAATAAATAAAAGCTTTGTAAATTTTGGAAGAATCCTTGGAGTTTTCCTTCAGGCTAAGTGCCCTACTCTGCTGATCTCCTCTGGAGTGCACATCAATGCCTCCAAGAGACTCACCTGTGCCCTTTTTGGCAAATGGGACAGGCAGATTAGCAAGCCCAGCAGGCCCTCTTCAGCTGCCCCTTCAGGCACCAGGACTCACAGAGTTACTCCCCCCCAGGTCTCTGCACCTGCAGAAGACCTGCCTGCTGCTAGTGCTGCTTCTCCTCCTCCTCCAAGTTCATCCCTACCTCCAGCTCCATCCACCATTCTAGCCTCATCCCCCATTACCATCTCCAGCCCATCTCCAACCTCAATTCCATCCCCAGCAACCACTTCATCACCTCCAGTTGACCACTTCCACCCATTATTCTCATATCCACCTCCAGATGTCACCTCATCCCCATCCATACCATCCTTCCAACTTCTGGATGAATCCTACATGGATGATTCCCCCTCTTCTCCTCCAGACTTCCCCTCCTCCTCAACATCTTTCCAAGATCTCCTCCACCACATCCTTGACCAACCATCATTCACTCCATCCATATCTATACCCTTGTCCTCCATCTCCACAATTCCCACACCTCAGCCCTCTATCCCTTTACCATCCAGCACTCCACCTCCAGCTTCCTCAGCCATCCCAATACCCTCTACCTCTGCTCCTGCCATTGAGCATGTAGATCTGCCAGCCCTAGCTGACAAGTTGTATGAGCTACTGGCCCCCAGGCTCTCTCTTCTCATGGAGGCCTCCTTAGCTCCTCTACAACAGTCAGTGGCAGCCCTGTCTGCCAAGCTTTCCTCCCTCATTCCTCCAGCATCCCCACCAGCAGTGTGCCTTGATACAGAGGTATCTGCATCCAGGCAGGGGGAGATGCCTTATGAAGCCAGCCTTCATGCTGCTGTTGCTGCTGCTTCTGCTTCTGCTCCTGCTGCTGCTGCTGTTGTGCTTGTATCTTCTGCTCCAGTTGCTGTACCTACTGCAGTCTTAGCAATTGACTTAGGGTCTTTGCTCTCTGCATTTGATACTGCATACTTCAGCTACCTCCCAGAGCCCAATGCTGTCCAGCTCCCTGAAGATCTGTCCAAGGCTCTGGTGCCCTTCTCATGCTGTGACCCCAGTATCATTTCTGCTTTTATTCATTCAGTGACTGTTGCTTCTGATGATGTTACTGCTGCTGCTGCTGAAGACAAGGCTGTATCTACTTCTGAAATTGTTGTTGCTGCTGAAGAAGACAATGTTCCAACTGCTGCTGATGAGTTCATTTCCCAGGATTCTCTGATGACAGAGGCTGTTGTTTTTGAGCCTGCTGTAGATGTTGTTGTTGGTTCTGAACCTGCTGCTGCCAAAATCCCTGAAGTAACTAGTGCTGTATCTGCTGAATCTGTTCCTGTATCTGCTGCTATACCTGCTGCTGGCCCTTCTGCTTCTGCCCCATCTGCTGCAATGCAACTGAAAGAAAATTTGATGAAAAGGATTGATGTCTTATATGATGCACAGAGTTCTGAATCTGAGGATTACAACACTGCTTCTGATGATTCCTCTGCCACCATTGCAAGGAAAAGGAAGGCAAGAAGTAAGGCATTGAAGAGGGTTCCTCCTGCCAAAGTTAGAGATGATAATGATGTTCCTTACTATATTCTGCACAACTGTCCAATTACTGAGCATTGGATGCAGTTCTCTAAGAATCAGCTAAAGGCTATGAAGAAGAAAAGAAAGTTTGATAAGGACTCCTCCCAGTTCAAGCACCCTCATCCTCCTCCACCACCTCCACCTGATGCAGGTGCAGGTGACAGCTCTGCAAGTTCAGGCCCAGCTAGAAGCCAGGCTCCCTACCAACCTCATGCTAGAACATATCAAAGGGAAAGCCAGTCTAGGGGCTCTTACTCTAGAAGGGGAGGATATAGGGGAAATCAAAGAGAGACTCAGGTTTACTCCAAAGGGCATTCCAGGCAGCATCCTTATTCCAGGGGAGGACATGTTCCTTCTGATACAACTTCAGGTCCTTTCCCCTATAAGCTCAGAGAAACTGTGACTGCCAGGACTCCTCAAGATATTTCTTCCAACAGGTATGAGCCACCTGTTCCATTTGAGGACCCTGAGAAGAATCATGTTGCTTGGACTGCTAGAATGAAAGAGTTGGCTGCTTTAGACCAGATCAAGAAAGCCAAAGAGCAAGGCCTGGACACCTCCAATATATCTACAATGTCAGAACAAAGACAGAAAGAACTAAAAAGATATGCCTCCAGTAAGTTCTTTGATGCAGACAGGTACATGGAGTTGCATCCAGCTGCAGTGGTTCCCAGGACATCAAAGCAAATTTATTTGGGTGCAGCTGATGATACCAGATCCAAACAACAAGCTTTAGATCCTAACAGAGAAATCAAGATGGTAAAAGGCAAAGAGAAAAAGTAACTCTGTAAGGTGACATTTCTTGGTTTTTCTGACTGATTTCTGGACATTATATATATATATATCTCTGTGATGGTTCTGTAATGTCTGGCTACTATTATTTTTGTATTTTTCTGATTGTATGATGTTGTTTGATTTTCAAAGTCTGTAAATAGTTTTCCTAACCCAAATAGGGGGAGATTGTTGGAACACCCTATTACTAATTTGGGTCAGGATCACTATGTCTCTAGGAATCTGTGTTTGACCTTCTGTATAGCTTAATATGTCAATTAGAATTGAGTCTAAGGGATCATGAGTATAGGTTTGGAAGCTGCCCTGAAGACCAAGTTTTCTGGAGACTAAGTCTAATCGTCGAGCTCAGCACGACGATTCGTCGAACTCCGGTCGACGATCGTCTAGCTCAACTTCTGCAGATCGTCGAGCTCCTTTCGACGATCGCTGAGCTCAAACCTCATAATATCGTCGAGCTCCACTCGACGATCGCTGAGCTCAACTTCGCAATATCGTCGAACTCCATTCGACGATCGGTGAGCTCAGGTCGACGATTTTGACTCTGCACTGGATCCTTATCTCTGAGCTCAGTTCGACGATCTTTGAGCTCAGATCGACGATTATGTTGCTGCTTGCAGTTTCCAGGTCGCTGAGCTCAGCTCGACGATAGCAGAGCTCAGTTCGACGATTTCAGTTATCTTTCAGAATTCAAATTCAAATCAGATAGAAGTTATTCTGCATTTAATTCAGAAGATCTGCCAGCCGTTTTCATTTACTCCTGGAGCAAGTTTCAAGTGATTTTTCAAGGAACAAATCAGTGGACTTTCCTTCAGAACAAATTATGCAATTAAGGCTGTAATCAATGCAGACCAACGGCTATCTTTGACAGAGTAATATCCTATTCAGACACAGAGAATAAAAGAGAATGTTTTTGAATGAAATAAAAAAGAAATACAGAGATTGACAAGAACAGAACACAACTCAGAAATACAGAGATTGACAAGAACAGGACACAACTCAGAATACAGAGACTCTCTCAATCTTCTGTCAACAAGAATTCTGAAGAACACTCATCAAAGAGATCAAGCTTTCAAACAAATCTTCAGATCTCTTCAGTTCTCAAAGTGTTCAAGGCCAACATCATTTCAAGACTCCAGACACTCAACATTTCAGCTTGCTGAAATCATCTTTTGCTGGAGATCTATCTTTGAAGGCCTATCACCCTCAGCAAAGCTCATCTTCCTGAAGATCGAGGACTCAGGGGGAGCTTTGAAATCAATCCACTTAGTCTTCTCAGTTGTTTGAGAAAAGAGAAGACTGCCATCACTCTCTCACCCCCACTCTGTAAAGGGTTTTTCAAACTCCCTTCAAAAGTTTGAATCTGGTTTTTGAGCACCTTGTCAAAAGCTCATTGGTGGCAAGACACCTGATCAAAAAATCTGTTTTGGTTTTTGAGCACCTTATCAAAAGCTCATTGGTGCCCAGGACACCTGATCAACTCATCCTGCAGTGGATTCCTACCTAGGGTGGTAGAAGAGTGGATGTACCCAAGTTGGGGAACCACTATAATTCCTTGTGTCATCTGGTTTTGCATGTTTTCTTTTTGTTTCTGGCCTAGCTTTTCTTGTGATTAGTGTCTGCATAGCTTAGTTTGTGATTAGTTTTATTTCTGCTTCTCTGCTTACACTTATTACAACAATTGTTGTAAAGCTTTGCAAAAGTTTTTCTTTGTGTTTTAAAAAAGCACCATATACTCTATTCACCCCCCCTCTAGAGTATATCTGATCTAGTTTCCCCTTTCAATCATATTTTATCGTAAATCTTAATTCTAGTTTGCATTCAAAGAAATCTGAAATTATATTGCTTTCATCTGATTTTCGCGAAGGTTTTTGCAAGGAGGTCCCCTTGGACGTTTGCAAATCGAGGTTGGTTTAGCCTTTGGTTTCGAATGGATCAAGAGGATTTGACATATCCTCTTTTTATTTTGTTTTGAGGGCTGCATTTGGACTACTTTCCGAATCGAAATTCTTAGTCTGGAGTACTCTCCATGTGGATGGAAATGCTATGACGTGAGACTAGATGTATGGCTAGGTTATGATATTAGTATATGTGAATGCTTGTGCAGGTTTGGATGAGAATTTTCCACTTGTGAGATTGCGATATTTTAGACGAAACTCTGTCGAAATTTTGAGTTTTGCACGCACGCCACGTGTTTTCTTAAATTCCCCATAGGAATCCCCTTTGTCATTTCGTTCCTTAATCCCATTTTGAGGAATGATCTGCATCAATTTGGTATCAGAGTCAGGTTTGCCAATTTATCAACTTGGCAACGATCCGCTCATTCCGAGCTACCCCCTCCCTTTTGCACTTAGGCACCTTCATTGGTCTTCTATTTTTTTTAGTTATATATAAAAAAATATTTTTCGTGTTCACTTAGTTTGAGTTTTCCGTTGGTCTTTTATGGCGCACATTGAGAGTTCCGCTCACTTACCTTCATTTGTTTAGTGTAACATTATGTTAGCACAATATTTGACACCACCACCGCGCACCTCTATGCCTGTTTGAGTTCCTGCTCCGACCTATGATGGGATAAGTGGACTGCAGGTGTTTTTATGTTGGGTGAAGGATATGAAACGTTATTTTGAGCGATATCATATTGTGGACCCCCACAAGATTCCCGTTGCGAGACTACAATTAATTGGTCGAGCCCAGACCTTCTGGCTCAATGAGGAGAGACGTTTTGGGATGTCACTCAACGACTCACTTGTAGGTTGGCAGATTATGAAGAATCTATTAACGGATGAGTATTACCCTCCCTACTGTCGTTCCCAGATTTCTGATTATCTGAGTGATTCGCTGCCTAAAACTTTGCCTACATCGAACCAGTACGTCCCCTCGTACTCCCTTACTTGGACGTCTCACGATATTATTTCTCCCCTCCAGGGCACTAGACCTGTGTTTGATCACAGGAGTGACTACAAGCCTCACACTAGCTCCTTGCTCCCCCAAGATCTGACTATTTCGAGCCCACGTACACCAACCTGTAGGGAGAAGGAGAAGGTTAGTTCCTCTGTCCCGTTGCCTGTCATTGTCACTACTAGGGATGTTATAAATCTACGGGTTAAGTATAGGCAGACAGTTAAGATTTGTAAGGAGAACGCTACATGTTACACTTGTGGAGTGATTGGTCATTATGTTGTGGAGTGCCCCACAAAGCCTAGGGCTTTAGCTCTTTTAGCCTCGACGTCTGAGCCCGCCACTGAGGGCGATGCCAATTTCTCTGACGACCTTAGTGACGATGAGGAGCTTGGATATCCTCGTGACCTGGATGAGGATGTCTCCTATGAGGTATCACCCCCTAGGATTATCCCACTTCCCCTCGACCATATTTCCGGTCCGTCTCCTATGATAGTTGAGGAACCGTCCGAAGGCCCAGAGTTAGCAGATGTACCTATTGTCTTGGAAGATTTACCTTGCGAGAGAAGGTTATTTTGGATGAATTTAAAGTTGAGGACCCGAAAGATATTTCCTTGTTGTTATCATCATTGCATGAAGCTCAATATGGATTAGAAATTTTGTTGGACTCGATTTTGCCTACTTCTGAGACTGTTATTGACGCTGATTTGGATGAAGTATCTAGTGGGTTGGAAGACATTTTGGTTGAGTTGGTAGAGTCATCTTGTGGCGAATGTTTATCTGAGAGTGAGTTAGGTGAGGATGATCCAGTTGAGTTTTCTGTGAGAAAGAATCTACTGTTTGATCTTCCCTTTGATTTTGATGGCTTGCACTCGGAGGACTTTTTTTGACGTTAAATCTGTGTTTTGACGGTGAGTATGACTTAGATCCTCCTCCGGAATTGACCATGTCGACTCTCCCTTCGGTTCACTTGACTCGATTAGATGATTTGTTAGGAAACGAGCTTGTCATTTCTAGTCCGAGATATTTGGAGATGCTTATTTATCTAGCTCCCCCGTTAGACTTACCTAGACGGATGTGTGTGGGCGAGTTGTTAGTTGTCGCGTTCGGTCTTTCCACTCCAGTTCGTAGGTCTGACTATGCTTTTCCTAGGATGGACCGTTCATCTGACCGCTTGGCGTTGGGTAAGGCTTCGTGTTGGACTGCTAGTGATTCCTTAGCAATGAGGCTTTTTGATGTGGTGTCCCATAGACACACTTATTTGCCAAGCCCGGTCGCACGCATTTATCCTCCGCTTTTTGATGATCCGTGCATGCACATGTTAGTGAACGTAGTTGGGTATGTTTAGTTGTGTTGCACGTATGTCCTTTCAAATCCGGGAGCGTCCAAATCTATAGTTGGTGATGAGCGTTTTTCGTTGGCATTGCTTTATGACATTTTTAAATAAAAATTTAAAACTACGACGTTGGACTTGACTTGTGGGCTATGTATTGGTGAGTGTCCGTCTGCGGACATGTCTTCGTTTGCGACTGCGTATGATTTCACGGTGACTGTGCCTTTTGATTTGCTGTCCTCACGACATTGTTACCCATCAAATCAAATTGCACATATTTTTCATCCATCCTGGACGATCTGCACGTACACATGTCGTTGCCTTATGTCAGTGTATGTGGGTTGCGTCATTTCACGTCTGTTCACCTCCGAGAGATTCTGACTGCAGAATTGTTGAATCAAATTTAGTCTGGTTAGCCCCTTAGTGGATACTTTCGGGTTCCATAACAAAATTATTACGTTGGAGCGCCGATCCTTTCACGATTTTCAAGAATTTTGGATTTAATGCAAATTTTTTGGATTTTTACGATGCAATCGGCGTTTTGCCATATTTCAATTTTTCGGATTTAATTTTGCATATCTGATTTCCACCTGAGTGATTTTCTCCGACGTTTCTCTCTTCCACTTCAGATTCTCTTGGGTTGAGAGGTGAGATTCTTTTCGTGTCGCTCTTCCAATTGGGCTTCCTGGTTCTCACATTGGATGGTAAGATTCGCACTGCTTTTCTTTATTCTGACACATCTACGAGGTTTTCTGCTGTTCTTGCTCATGACAGGATATGTTCTATTGTGGATGCCCACACTGCTTGTCCTACCCCGTGGATGTCCGCTCTTGCTATGCTACCTGTGGATGTTGTCTCCTGCTATTCTCTCCCTGGCCACTCATCGGAGATGAGTGATTTTGAGCGAGGAAGGATTGATGGCGAGGATGCCCCGCCATTTGCTCGTGCCGACATGGATCTCGCTTTTGATCGCCGCCGCTACATGTTCGTGGACATTGATGGTCGTTGTCGCAACTGTCGTCGTTGCCGCCGCCGACGTCACTACTTCAAATCATTATGGCTATAATATTATTCCAATTTTGGAATAATACTATAATCATAATACTTGCTATCAACATGTTGGTCAAATGATTTATAAATTTATAAGTTATAAATTTATAAGTCTTTTAAAAAAGTCTTTTAACATGTTTTATTTTTGTTAAGCAGTAGTGACTACGATTTGCTTTGATTTTGATGAAGGGTGGATGGAGTGGTGTATGACATTATATATATATGTATTGAGGTGATGGAGAGGGCAAGTTAAAAAAGAAAGAAACCGGATCTAACCCTAATTGCGTGAAGCAGCTCCTTCGGCCGAACCCGATACCCGCACCTCCTGGAAAGCCGCGCATAGCTGCTGCCGCCGCCTCCTCTTGGTGGCAATTCCTGCTGCTCCGGCGACCTCCTACCTCCTCCGGTGTGACTCCGAAGAAGGCGGCTTGGTTCTCCCCATCCGGTGCGACTCCGGTGGACCCGTGGAAGTGTGACTCTTCCATAGTTATCCTCCTCTTCCTCCTTTTTAATTTCAGATTTGGGTAACGATTTCCCTTCCCTAAAACTTGTGTAGTGATTAGTCTTGGGTTGTGAGTTTGGTGAAACTCTAGTTATCATATTTTATGGAAAATCTTGATTCTAGTTTGTATTCAAAGAAATCTAAAAATATATTGCTTTATTCCAATTTTCGCGATAGTTTTTGTAAGGATAGGTCCCCTTGGACGTTTGCAAACCGAGGTTGGTTTAGCCTTTTGTTTCGAATGGATCAAGAGGATTTGGTATATCCTCGTTTTATTTTGTTTTGAGGGCTGCATTTAGACTACTTTCTGAATCGAAATTCTTTGTCCGGAGCACTCTCCATGTGGATGGAAATTCTGTGACGTGAGACTAGATGTATGGTTAGGTTATGATATTAGTATATGTGAATGTTTGTGCAGGTTTGGATGAGAATTTCCCACTTGTGAGATTGCGATATTTTAGACGAAATTCTGCCGAAATTTTGAATTTTGCACGCACACCACGTGTTCGCTTAAATTCCCCATAAGAATCCCCTTTGTCATTTCGTGCCTTAATTCTATTTTGAGGAGTGCCCTGCATCAGAAGGGGGCTTAGCAATAGTAAATTTTCACTAGACATCATTATCAAGAATGAGGTTGATTATCAAGAAGGGGGCTTATTAAAATTAACACTACACGAGACATCATTTAAACATTATTCAAACCATCAACATAAAATTAATAAAAATAATATTAGATCTAGCAGCTTATCGTATCATTAAAAATTATATAACTTTATCATATAATTATATTATTTCTTTAATATAAAAAAGCTTTCTCTCACATGAGTAAATAAAAATAATATTATTTCTATTATTTTTATACTTCTTCCTCCTCGCCGCCATGAAAGCCAAAGTACCAAGCTCGCCTCCTCTGTAGTAGAGCTCGGCGATGCCTCGGAGGACTGAGGAGGAACGTCGGTGCAACCAAAAAATAAATAAAAATAAACAGGAAACACAACGTCTCGCCGGTTCAAGCCGGGGATTACTGGACAAGCAGCCAAGTAGGGATCTAACGGACGGTTGTGATGGGAGAGTGGCTGATCGGCGAGGACAGAACGGTGGTGCAGTTGGAGACGTGCTGGCGTGTCTGACGTGGCACTGCAACGGGCCGCCTTAGGCGTACGACACTCCAGTGCGGCCGACAGGTCTGAGGGCTCCGGGTTTGTTAGTGTCGTGGGCCCCGCCATGAGTTGAGGGCTGGTTTGCCGGTTATCCACGGCCATCTCGTCATTTTGATCATTGACTTCGGTTTCTACAATGGACGGATGTGATGCACGTTTTTAGAAAGGGAACAAAAAGCGCACGGTCAAGGAAAATGACAAGTATTAACTACATGCATTAATGTTTACGCAATGAATTAATATTCATGCAAGTATTAACTACATGCATTAATGTCCGCCGTTGATTTTCTCATCCACCGCCGCCTCCATAACCATTCTCATACACCGATGCCGCCGTCGTCGCCCTTCTCTTCCCCGTCGTCCTTTTCTTTCCCGTCGCTGCCATCATCGCGGGGACCGCCACCATCGTCGCGGCGACCGTCGTCGCCGCCGCCATCATCTTCATCATCGCCGTTGTCGCCGCGGAGACCGCCTCCATCGTCGCGGCAACCGCCACCATCGTCGCGGCAATCGTCATCATCGCTGTTATCATCTTCATCATCCCGGCCGTCACTGTCATCGCCGCAAAAACCGCGGTCGTTGCTTTTCTCATCCACCGACTCCGCCGCAGTCGCTCCTCTCTCCTGCGTCGGCCGCCAACGTCGCTCCTCTCTCCCGCGGTTTCCGCCACCGTCGCTCCTCTCTTCCTCGGACGCCGCCGACGTCGCTCCTCTCTCACGTGCCCGCCTCCGTCGTCGCTCCTCTCTTCCTCGGACGCCGCCACCATCGCCGACCGGATTCTATCTCCGGCCGACCTCCACCGGTCGGATTCTTGGCCGTCGTCAATTCGCCACCATCCGATCACGTTCCCGTCATCGTCGCCGTCGGTTACACGGGTAACCATCTGGCCACGTAACCGCCTGCATGACCTCCCGTAATGGGCGAAATGCATAGCTAAAAATAGAATTGTGTTTCGTCTAGTAAAATTGCAAAATAATATGCGCATAAATGTGTCATGAAATCGGCCTATAAATAGCGATCATGATGGCATGATTATTATGAGTTGTGGATAGCCGCATAATCGTCATAACCTCTCATAAAGCCTTTAAATAGGGCCTCGGATCCTCCTGAATTCTCATTGTTGAAACCAAAAAACGGTCACCTGGGGAGTTCACCCTTGGGGAAGGGGTGATCGCGCACCTACTTCACTCCTGCAAGCAAAACAACAAGGGAGACAAAGAAGAACTGACCCAAAGGCTCGACGGGGAGGACCCACCACACACCCGGAAGATCTTAGAGCGCTTCCCCTCCTTAGCCAAGGGCCGATCTAAGGTATCCTCAGAAAGCGCTGAAGAGAGGGAGCAAGAGGGCACAAGAAGCATGCTTTCTGATGTACCCCTTGGGCCATATTTATAGATTTCTGAAAACGGCCTGCAAATAACCAACTCCTGCTGTCCAGAACGGCTATGTGCAGCCCAGGTTGGCCTGCCAACAGCTTAATTCCGCTGTTCTGAATGACTATGGGCAGGCCAGCGAGGACAAAATAGTAAAAAGTACCTCATAGATCTGAGCGAGCTCGGCCACCCCTGAAGATCCTGCTCGCCTGCTGTCTGCCGAGCTCCATAGGGTGAGTGCGAGTTGGCTACTGTGCTCGCCCTTCGATTTTCCATCATTAGTCGAGCTCAGCTCGACGAAGCCTGGGCATAGCTCGGCGAGTGCCGAGCTCGGGGTCGACGAATGCCGAGCTCGGCTTTCAGATTTCCCTGCCGAGCTCGTCTGCTGCCTGGGAGATCTGAACCGGCTGGTCTGGTTCCTGGCGACCTCACTCGCCGGATGCGGGGTTGTACACTCGTTCTTTTCTAAACCGGAAACTTTTTTTACGGATTTTCTCTCTCCTTCTTCCTTTATTTTCTTCATTCTCTTCTCTCCCTTCGAAGATCTTCAAGCACTCCTTGAAGATCTTCTCCGTCTTCTAAGCTCACTTCGAAGATCTTCATCTCTTTTCGTCGCTCGGAATTTCTCTCTCCTCCACTTCTCTTTTTATTGTGCTCCCGCGCGCGGCGCCTCCTTGAGCGCATCTCTTCCCCACGCGCCGCCTTCTTGTGCGCTTTTGGACACATCTCTTCCTGGCGCACTCGCCTCCTTGCACACCCTCGGACACGTTTCTTCCTTGCGAGCCCCACCATGCTCTGCCTCATTGCACGCTCTCACGCTTTTCGTTTCCTTGAGCGCTCCCGCGCGCGCATTTTCCTTGCGCGCTCTTGTGCCGTCTCTTCCTTGCACGCTCTCACACGCTCTGCCTTCTCGTGCACTTTCGCGCACGTCGCTTCCTTGCATGCACCTCTTAACTCCGCACTCCACGCGCTCCCCTTCACTCAGCGCTCCAAACAAGCGCCACCCGCGCTCACCTCCTACAAACACTCCGCACGCTCTCCTCCGAAAAGCTTCATGCGCGTTCTTTACCGACAAGCGCCCTGCGCACGTCGCTTCCTTGCATGCGCCTCTTCCCTCCGCACTCCACACGCTCCCCTTCAATAAGTTCCCCGTGCGCTCTCTGCCGACAAGCGACCGCGCACTCACCTCCTGCGAGCGCTCCATGCGCTCTCCTCCAATAAGCGCCCCACGCGCTCTCTACCAACAAGCGCTCCGCGCGCTGTTCGCCAACAAGCGCTCCGAATAAGTGTTGGTATGCAACATCCTCAATAGACGGGTGCGAGTTACAAGTTTTAGAAGCCAGCGACTTCTTTAACTTCTTCTTCTTAGGGGGAGGAAGGTCTGCAATGACTTTGCCCTCTCGCGGTCATGTAAGCTCGAGGAATCCAGACAAGACGGCAAGACTAGCTTGGTAGACTTCCTCGGCAAACTTCGACATCGTGTGCGAGTTTAAAATGCATGCCTCAAAGACCACCCCCTATTTTTAGAGTCCAGCAAGCATCCATCGGTCGCGAGTAACTTAGATACTCGCTCAAGAATCTCGTCGAGTAAGTGTTGGATGTTTCTTTCCGAGCCCCTTCGTCGCTTAAAAAGAGCAGGGATTGTGTACAACTCATATTCGTCGAGGGTGGACCCCTCTAGAGCCAGGTCAGCACGAGTCAAAGTCAGCAAGTAAAGACAGAAGTCAGAGTCAACGCGCAAGATGACAAAAGGCCTGGACGAGTATGGCGAGCTCCCCCCTCATACTCGCTAGGTAGACGACTAGACTTGTTACTCGCCCAGCCGAGCGAGCTCCCCTAAGAAATCGCCTAGTCGGCAAGGGTGAAGCTATAAATAAGACCCTCCATTCCTTTGGATTGACCTATAAATAGGACATCAGGGGTACAAGAAGATGGACTTCGGAATCTCGCAAAATATTTCGAGCACTTCATTTCCTAGACTTCGAGCCGAGCCTTTTGATCATTTCTTCAGAGAGACAGGTCGCGAGCTAGGGACTATCCATTCTAGTCGTCGTGACTTAGCTGTCAGCTAGTCTACCTCGTACCCTACTTGACCATTTTTGGTTGTGGAGGGGAAACTTCTTCTAAGCATCCGGGTACGCGGTGAGATCTCCCTGCTGCAGCACTTGAGGTCCTTTTTGTAGTCCGACTGTTTCTGCGTCCTAATCCGTTATCCGTCGAGTCCGGCTGCTGAACCGATAATCTCAGACTGCCTTGATCCGAATTTTAGTGTAGGGATTTTCCCGTCTTCAACACTCCTACTTTCCCGGCTTCAACACATGCGGTGTGGAAATGCTTCCAACGGCCTGTGATTTGGAGTCTTATTTAAGCTCTGTTTGGTACGGTGTTTATGGGTGGAGTGCCGTGGCTTTTCAAAACACCACGCCAATAACGATCGCTTGCTATTTCTGAGTCGCGGAAAAAGTCACGCGACTCATGAGAAGCAGCAGCGCTGTTGTCAAAAGTATGCAGCGATGCCACCTTTTAAAAAAATATATAATTTATTATTTATAATAATAACAAATTATATAAATAGTTATATATAATTACGTACTTTATTAAGTTATATATTATTATAAATTAATATTATATTATATATTATTACGTTAATATTATTATAGTTATAAGTTAATATAGTTACTCCACCGCCTAACCACTTTCTAAGCCTCAATTGAATGAATGCTATTAAAATTTTGAGACCTAATTTCAGTTTAGCTTTCAAAATTTAAACCCAAATAAAACTGTTGTTTTATATCTCTATTCACACACCATTTCAATTATGCACATATTAATACATTTACTTTGTATCCTTTATTAATTTGTATAATTTGTATGCACGGAATAAAAAAATGTGTATATAACATATTGTTATAAATAAAATTTATCTAAAGTAATATAAGGAAATATGATTGCGACAACATTTCATAAATATCCTACATGAAAGGCGATTCACGACATTTGAGTTTTATACATGTGTGCAAGGCGATTCGCCGGCTTCTTCAAAAATTCTCCTACATGAAAGGCACTCCGATCAATATCCTCACAAGTTTTCCTGCGTGCCGCTTCCAGTGCCCAATGTCCAGGCAGCAATCACAAGCATTCTATACCGTCAGAAGAAGACAAAGTCTAAGCTTCGCGAGTGGTGGCTTGTCACCCTTCAAGCACTATGCATTCTCTATCCTCCCAAAACTGTAACGGGGAGCGACATGTCGTCCTCGATTCCTCTCAAGCTCTATAAACCATTGCAGATAGTGAAGTTTGACTGACACAGAACCGGTCACGTGATTTTTTACCCAGCTTACAGGTTTTCTCCGTTAAAAACTTGATTGTTCATTTCTCTACTTCCCCTGTGATTGTGCGCGCGCTCGACCGCTCTACAGGGTAAGGCAGCCTAATTTAATCCAATATACCAAAAACCGCGCGCGACCCCTCACATGTATAAATGTCAAATTATTAATATCTCAAAATAGATAGATTAAAAGAATGATTATATATATATATATATGTATATTAATATTTAAATATTGAAAGTAGTTTTTTTAATATTTCTGATATATCTCATTATTTATCGAAATCATCGTGAAAAATTCAAACTGACATGTCCTCGATATCCAACATCTCTCCAACCTTTCAAATGATGATACTCGATGGGAATTCTGCATTGTCATCGGAATTACATTAGTGGAGACACTAGTTGTTATTCAAAGAGTTCGTGTTCAATGTGGAATGTTCAAAGAAGAAGAGTAAACCTAATGTAACATAAAAAACTACCCCAATAAATCATCACCTCGCCACTCCTTCACAAACATATGAGCATGAAATCTCCAAATACCCTTGAATCCGAGGATTCTTAAGGCTCCGTTTGGCACGATGGCGGCGGCGGTTGTGAACGCATGTGTTAAACCGTCATTCGTTAAGGATTACGTAACAAACATCATCCGTTTGAACATAAAAGTGGATGAAGTTCCTTAGGCGGGCGTTAACGAATGACAATTTAACCCCCCATGTTCATAACCGCTGTCACCGTGCCAAACTGAGCCTTAATAAATAGAAAATTTGGTTGTTTTATCATTAAGCAAACTTATTAAATTTCAGCCAAATAGAATGAATGGAAAGCACTTTTGTATGGAAAAAGAAACAAATCAAGTAGGAAGTTACTGCAATCAACATTTCCAGTTTATTGCAACAAAGACTCTCAATAATGGAGTTAGGAGACGTGAGAGTTGAAGATGGAAAGTCTGGAAGTATTAAGGGTTATAAACTGGTTTATTTGATGAGTCTTCGAATCAGTTTAGTTAGCCAGCAATATTATTAGGGGCTTGTGAGCTGTGACTTAGCCACAGGGAAGGAGCAATCTATGAAAAAGTAATCAAAGAAAGATAGATGTTTGGTCATGAAACAAAAGCCAAAAACTGGGAAAGACCACTTCGTGTAATTGCATAACTCTAATAATTGATCCTTCTCATTTATTTGTAAAAGTATCATTCACAAAATTCATCAATATTGACACTGTTACGGAGTTGCACGACGACGAACCATCTTGAAAAGTTTACACGCGCCGGGCGCGCATAGCGGATGGGCTCACAACTCCTGCAGCGAATAATTAATTAATTTGTTACCCGATTTGTATATGACATTAATTTGTTGTTTTATTTGTGTGTGTCAATTTAAGTATTTTCGTACTTTCTATTTTATAGTTTTTCATTTTTATGATTGCTCCTCGTCACTATAAGAGGAAGTGTAATCCTTGTATTGTTTTTCATCCTGGAATAGAATTGTGTTTTCCCTCTCCTCCTCTCTAACCCTAACCCTCTCTCTCTCTACCTTCCCTCCCTCTCCCGCTCTCTATCAGTCCGACCGAACTCACTGCCTCCCCCGCGATCGTATCAAACTGGTCTGACCTGCCGGATCAGCCCGCAAACGGCCGCCGGAGAACCTGCGCCTTTCTGCTAGCCGCTCCAGCCGCCCTCCAAACCGCAAATCGCTTGTTCTAGTGTATCTTTTGAGCTTAGGACTGCTGATTGTATTTTAACACCCTCCTTTAAGCTCGAGAGATCAACGGTACCTATTTGTGCTCTTAGGGCTTTGGAATGAGATCTGGATAAAGGCTTTGTAAACAGATCTGCTAACTGACGCTGAGTAGATAAGTGCTCTAACTTGATTTCTCCTTTCTCCACGTTTTCTCTGATATGATGGTATCTGATTTCAATATGTTTGCTTCGATTATGAAATACGGGATTCTTCGTCAAAGCTATTCCTGAGGAACTGTCGTAGAAAATGACCGTCAAACCTATCTTCTCTGAAAATATTTCTTTAATTAGCCTTTTTAGCCAAATTGCTTCACTTGTTGCCTTACTCAAAGCCAAATACTCGGTTTCTGCTGAACTAAGGGCCACAGAATGCTGCATTTGCGATTTCCAACTGATTGGGTTTTCTCCTAAAAAAATATATATCCACTTACGCTCCAGCGATCTTCTACGTCCCTTCCCCAGTCAGAATCTACATAACATGTTAGCGGGCTTTTGTTATGGCAGGTATAGCAGAGTCCATAAGATTTAGTTCCTTCTACATATATATCTTAGTATTCTCTTTGCAGCTTCAAAATGTGATTGATTGGGTCTGCTTATAAACCTGGATACATAATTCACTACAAATTCTATGTAAGGCCGAGTATTCGTGAGATATAATAAAGACCCAATTTAGTATCTAAACTGTTTCTCATCTATCATAATATCATTCTCTGTGGTTGCTTTTAGAATTTCATTTGGTATCATAGGTGTAGTGGCTGGATTACAGTTTTCCATTCTAAATTTTTTAGTAAATCTCTAGCATATTTTTCTTGAGACACTAATATGAGGTTGGTAGTTTGGTAAACTTGAAATCCTAAAAAGAATTTCAAGTAACCCAAGTCTGTGATGTCATATTTTTGTTTCATCTCGTCTTTGAATCTTATGATGAGCTGGACATCATTTCCTGTAACTACAAGATCATCAACATAAACATATACATATATTATGCTATGTTCTTCTATTTTAATATATAGTGATGGGTCATTGGAGCTTTTAACATACTTTGCAAGAGTTAAGTGACTGTCAATGTTAGCATTCCATGTTCTTGCCGATTGTTTTAAGCCATACAAGGTCTTTAGTGGTTTATAAACTTTCTCTTCTTCACCCTCTTTCTCATACCCCTGCGTTTGTTCCACGTATACATCTTCTTCGATAATTTCATTGAGAAAAGCTGATTTTATATCAAGTTGATAGATAGGAAAATTATTTTGTGCAGCAAGTACAAGGATAACTAAAATAGTCTCCATTTGTGCTACTGGAGAATAGGTTTCATTAATATCTACTCCTCGAATTTGGGAGTACCCTTTAGCAACTATTCTTGCTTTATATTGTGCTATTGAGCCGTCTTCATTTTCTTTCAGCTTAAAAATCCATTTCAGTCCTACTATGTCAGCATGAGGAGGTCTGTCAACTAACATCCATGTGTTATTCTTCTCTACCATTCTTATCTCTTCATACATTGCTTGTCTCTAGGCCAGGACTTTGACAGCATCTTCATATGAAGTTTGTGTAGTAGTGTTAAATGCAATATTGCTTTGTGAATAAACATCTCTAAGCATTTTAAATCTCTTCGGGGGTGATGAAGAATCAGGATCATCATTTGAAGATTGTGATGTTTGTTGGGAAGAAATTTGAGATTGGGTACTAATCGTTCCATTGGAGTTCCAAGGCTCAACCATCAGTGGTAAGCCACTGATTTGGAGGGAATCATTTAACTCTAGTCCCGAGGGCTGTGAAACTTGCCCTTGTTTTGAGCCCCCATTAGCTGAGGCCCAATTCCAGCATTTGTCTTCAAAAAACAACACATCTCTGGATATTAAGAGCTTATGTTGTATAGGTTCATATAACCTATAAGCCTTTGATTCTTCACTGTATCCAACAAAAATACATTTCTCACTCTTCTTTTCTAACTTTCCCCTACTACCTTTCTGTATTAGTGCATATGCAATGCATCCAAAAAACTCTGAGATGACTCACATTGGCTTTTCTTTTATTTATAATTTCATATGGTGTTTGTTTGATTAGTGCCTTTGTAGGGGACCTATTCAATATATGAATTGATGTGCTAGCTGCTTCAGCCCAGTATTATTCTGGTAGGTTTTTACTGAGCAACATTACTCGTACCATTTCCATGATGGTTCTATTTCTCCTCTCTACAATCCCATTCTGTTGGGGAGTGCCACTGGCGGTGAGTTCTCTTCTTATCCCATTGTTGGAACAAAAAATGTTGAATTCGTGAGATGTGAACTCCCCTCCCCTATCTGTTCTTAAAACTTTAATTTTTCTTTCTAATTGATTCTCTACTAAAACCTTGAAAGTTAAAAACTAGGTAAAAGCTTCAGATTTAGTAGACAGGAAGTACAACCACATGAATCTGCTACTATCATCAACTAATAGCAGATAATATCTTTTGTTATTGAAAGAAGGAGCAGTGGATGACACCCATAAATCTGCATGTATCAAATCTAGAGGTTGGAGTTGTCTTTTATATGATGATTTAGAAAATGCTAATCTGTGGCTTTTTCCTTCTGCACAGGCCTCACAGTCTTGTCTTATTGCTAGAATATCAGGTAGCCCAACCACCATATTGTGGGTTCTTAAATTTCTTAAATCATTAAGTTTGAGATGCCCATATCTTTTATGCCAAAGAGAGGTAATGTGGTTGTATTCTTCAGAACTTGAGAGTGCAAGTTCAAGTATAGGATAAAGTAATATGGTAAAAACTTTGTTTGCCCTCATTTGGGCAGATATCACAACATTATGTTTAGTATCAACTATCTTGCAGCAGTTTTGGATAAATATGATTGGGTATCCCTTTTGCATTAATTGCCTAACACTAAGTAGGTTGACTGCTAATGTGGGCACATAACTTACATCATATATATATTTAATTTGATGAGTACATGTGAGCACTTTTATGATTCCTACGCCTTTAATCTGCTGAACTTTTCCATCTCCCAACACTACATCAGAGGTGATTGATTCATCTAAGTAGACAAACAAACTTCTGTTTTCGGTCATGTGACTTGAACACCAACTATCAATGTACCATTTAGTGGGGTGATGATAATCATCGTCATTTATGTAAAACATAGAGTCTTTATTTTCGGTTTCACTTAGTTTTGCTTCAGTTTTCTCTAATTTATACTTAAACCAACATTCTTTGTCCATATGTGTTGGTCTTTTACACCTTTTGCATTTAAAAAATCATTTATTTGCTTCATGATTTGTTCTTCTACATAGAGTGCAAGATAGACCATTTGATTTTTTTTGTTAAATGACCTTCCAGGGGGGCTTGTTGTGCCTCTCCCTCTGCCTCTATTATATTGATTTGGAGACCGTCCCTTAAAAGGTGTATTACTTGTGTTAGCTTTAGTCGTGTGAAATCGATTTTGAAAGACTTTTGTATACAAGGCTTGATCAACACTAGGAGACTGGAGATATAGTCTATCTTCATGTGATTGAAGTGACCCTAGTAATTCAAGTATGCTTAAATTACTAATGTCCTTTGACTCCTCTATGTCAGCAACTATGTGATTAAACTGAGGTGTTAAACTCCTCAAAAGTTTAGGGACTATTCGTTTATCCTCTATTATGTCTCCTAGATGACGGATTTGATGCACTATAGCTGTAGCTCTATCCAGAAAAGTTTGCACCTTCTCTCCTTCTTTCATCATTAGAGTGTCGAAAGCTTTCCAACAAATTTGTAGTTTGATTGATATTACCTGTGGGGAGCCTTTGAATTCAATTTGCAGGGTATGCCATGCTTCATTTCCAGATGTTGCAGCCATTATTCTGGGAAAAATTGAGTTGGTAATACCTTGTTGAATAAAAACTAAAGCCTTTGCATCCTTCTATTGTATTTTAGTGTATGTTTTTAATGCAGCACCAGTAAGTTGTGCCGGAGGTGGTGTTGTTTCTGGCAGGCCTTGATCAACAATATCCCATAAGCCTTGTGACATAAAAAGCATCTTCATTTGGACAACCCAATATTCATAGTATTCGTCATTGAATATTGGAACCGTAGAGGATGAATATGCAAAGCCGGGTTTTATTTCCATTGGCTCTGATACCACTGTTATAAAATAAAAAGCTAAAAAAACTTTTTAAGAAGTATCCTGATGTTGAGTTGAAAAATTACAAGTCAAGGCAAAAACACGCGCTGTCGACTTTGCGACTTACAACATATTTATAATAGTTAAAACGGGAATAAAACAAAACATCTTTTGACTCTTCACAACATCTATTCTGAACAGTTGTCTCTTTTCTTGCGGGTGTGGCCGATGGTTCAGATTTTCTTTGCTTCTTCCTGCATCCTTATCTTCACGCCATGACTAAGCAACTCTTCAGCTTGTTCTGGTGTATCTCTTGAGCTTAGGACTGTTGATCGTATTTTAAAAGGAATGTCAATAGCATTGGCCCTTCTGCTTGCAGCGCGTCGAATCCCTGACCACTTGATCACCAAAAGGATTGAAATGATCATGACAAGTTATCTGGTAACTTCGCTCATGATTGGTTTGATTATAGGCATTCAGGGGGGGGGGGTATTTACCCTGGTGGTTCATTATTTTCTGTGAATCAACTGTGTTTTTAGTTTTCTTTGAGTTTTTTTTACATTTGCATTTTGCCCTCAGATTTTGTGGTTGTTTTTTTAATTTTTGGACTGTTTTTTACAGTTCTGTATCTTTTTTCTTTAATATAATGACTACATTTCTGCTTTTTATAGTTGTGCAAGTTTTGAAAGAATGAAGATCGGGAGAATGGTTGGTTCATGATCGAATAATGAAGGCATAGTTGCATAGTATAATTTCTAAAAAAAGGAGAATGTTTAATTAAAACTAAGTTAGCTGATTATCAAGAAGGTGATGGCGAGGATGCCCCGCCATTTGCTTGTGCCGACATGGATCTCGCTTTTGATCGCCGCCGCAACATGTTAGTGGACATTAATGGTCGTTTTCGCAACTGTCGTCTCCGCTGCCGCCGACGTCATTACTTCACATCATTATGGCTATAATGTTATTCCAATTTTGGAATAATACTATAACCATAATACTTGCTATCAACATGTTGGTCAAATGATTTATAAATTTATAAGTTATAAATTTAAAAGTCTTTTAATATGTTGTTTTATTTTTGTTAAGCATTAGTGGCTAGGATTTGCTTTGATTATGATGAAGGGTGGATGGAGTGGTGTATGACATTATATATATGTGTATTGAGGTGATGGAGAGGGCAAGTTGAAAAAGAAAGAAACCGGATCTAACCCTAGTTGCGTGAAGCAGCTCCTTCGGCCGAACCCGATACCCGCGCCTCCTGAAAAGCCGCGCATAGTTGCTGCCGCCGCCTCCTCTTGGTGGAGATTCCTGCTACTCCGACGACCTCCTACCTCCTCCGGTGTGACTCCGAAGAAGGCGGCTCGGTTCTCCCCATCCAGTGCGACTCCGGTGGACCCGTGGAAGTGCGACTCTTCCATAGTTATCCTCCTCTTCCTGCTCTTTAATTTCAGATTTGGGTAACGATTTCCCTTCCCTAAAACTTGTGTAGTGATTCATCTTGGGTTGTGAGTTTGGTGGAACTCTAGTTATCATATTTTATCGTAAATCTTGATTCTAGTTTGCATTCAAAGAAATCTGAAATTATATTGCTTTCATCTGATTTTCGCGAAGGTTTTTGCAAGGAGGTCCCCTTGGACGTTTGCAAGAGGTTGGTTTAGCCTTTGGTTTCGAATGGATCAAGAGCATTTGACATATTCTCGTTTTATTTTGTTTTGAGGGCTGCATTTGGACTACTTTTCGAATCGAAATTCTTAGTCCGGAGCACTCTCCATGTGGATGGAAATGCTATGACGTGAGACTAGATGTATGGCTAGGTTATGATATTAGTATATGTGAATGCTTGTGCAGGTTTGGATGAGAATTTTCCACTTGTGAGATTGCGATATTTTAGACGAAACTCTGTCGAAATTTTGAGTTTTGCACGCACGCCACGTGTTTGCTTAAATTCCCCATAGGAATCCCCTTTGTCATTTCGTTCCTTAATCCCATTTTGAGGAGTGACCTGCATCAATTTGTTATCAGAGTCAGGTTTGCCAATTTCTCAGCTTGGCAACGATCCGATCGTTCCGAGCTACCCCCCCTTTTGCACTTAGGCACGTTCATTGGTCTTCTATTTTATTTTTTAGTTATATATAAAAAAATATTTTTCGTGTTCACTTAGTTTGAGTTTTCCGTTGGTCTTTTATGGCGCACATTGAGAGTTCCGCTCACTCACCTTCATTCGTTGAGTGCAACATTATGTTAGCACAATATTTGACACCACCACCGCCCACCTCTAGGCCTGTTAGAGTTCCTGCTCCGACCTATGATGAGATAGGTGGACTGCGAGTGTTTTTATGTTCGGTGAAGGATATGAAACGTTATTTTGAGCGATATCATATTGTGGACCCCCCACAAGATTCTCGTTGCGAAACTACAATTAATTGGTCGAGCCCAGACCTTCTGGCTCAATGAGGAGAGACGTTTTGGAATGTCACTCAACGACTCACTTGTAGGTTGGCAGATTATGAAGAATCTATTAATGGATGAGTATTACTCTCCCTATTGTCGTTCCCAGATTTCTGATTATCTGAGTGATTCGCCGCCTAAAACTTTGCCTACATCGAACCAGTACGTCCCTTCGTACTCCCTTACTCGGACGTCTCACGATCTTATTTCTCCCCTCCAGGGCACTAGACCTGTGTTTGATCACAGGAGTGACTACAAGCCTCACACTAGCTCCTTGCTCCCGCAAGATCTGACTATTTCGAGTCCACGTACACCAACCTGTAGGGAGAAGGAGAAGGAGAAGGTTAGGTCCTCTGTCCCGCCACCTGTCGTTGTCACTACTAGGGATGTTATAAATCCGCGGGTTAAGCATAGGCTGACAGTTAAGATTTGCAAGGAGAACGCTACATGTTACGCTTGTGGTGTGATTGGCCACTATGTCGTGGAGTGCCCCACAAAGCCTAGGGCTTTGGCTCTTTTAGCCTCGACGTCTGAGCCCGCCACTGAGGGCGATGCCAATTTCTCTGACGACCTTAGTGACGATGAGGAGCTTGGATATCCTCGTGACCTGGATGAGGATGTCTACTATGAGGTATCACCCCCCGGGATTATCCCACTTCCCCTCGACCATATTTCTGGTCTGTCTCCTATGATAGTTGAGGAACCGTCCGAAGGCCCAGAGTTAGCAGATGTACTTATTGTCTTGGAAGATTTACCTTGCGAGAGAAGATTATTTTTGGATGAATTTAAAGTTGAGGACATGGAAGATATTTCCTTGTTGTTATCACCATTGCATGAAGCTCAATATGGATTAGAAATTTTGTCGTACTCAATTTTGCCTACTTCTGAGACCGTTATTGACGCTGATTTGGATGAAGTATCTAGTGGGTTGGAAGACATTTTTGCTGAGTTGGTAGAGTCATCCTGTGGCGAATGTTTATCTGAGAGTGAGTTAGGTGAGGACGATCCGGTTGAGTTTTCTGTGAGGAAGAATCTACTGTTTGATCTTCCCTTTGATTTTGATGGCTTGCACCCGGAGGACTTTTTTTGACGTTAAATCCGTTTTTTGACGGTGAGTATGGCTTAGCTCCTCCTCCAGAATTGACCATGTCGACTCTCCCTCCGGTTCACTTGACTCGATTAGATGATTTGTTAGGAAAGAAGCTTGTCAATTCTAGTCCGAGATATTTGGAGATGCTTATTTATCTAGCTCCCCCGTTAGACTTACCTAGACGGATGTGTATGGGCGAGTTGTTAGTTGTCGCGTTCGGTCTTTCCACTCCAGTTCGTAGGTCTGACTATGCTTTTCCTAGGATGGACCGTTCATCTGACCGCTTGGCATGGACCGTTCGTAGGCTTTTTGATGTGGTGTCTCATAGACACACTTATTTGCCAAGCCCGGTCGCACGCATTTATCCTCCGCATTTTGATGATCCGTGCATGCACACGTTAGCGAACGTAGTTGGGTATGTTGAGTTGTGTTGCACGTACGTCCTTTCAAATCCGGGAGCGTCCAACTCTATAGTTCGTGATGAGCGTTTTTCGTTGGCATTGCTTTATGACATTTTAAATAAAAATTTAAAACTACGATGTTGGACTTGACTTGTGGGCTATGTATTGGTGAGTGTCCGTTTGCGGACATATCTTCGTTTGCGACTGCGTATGATTTCACAGTGACTGTGCCTTTTGATTTGCTGTCCTCATGACATTGTTACACATCAAATCAAATTGCACATATTTTTAATCCATCCTGCACGATTTGCACGTACACATGTCGTTGTCTTATGCCAGTGTCTGTGGGTTGCGTCATTTCACGTCTGTTCACCTCCGAGAGATTCTGACTGCAGAATTGTTGATTCAAATTTAGTCTGGTTAGCCCCTGAGTGGATACTTTCGGGTTCCGTAACAAAATTATTATGTTGGAGCGCCGATCCTTTCATGATTTTCAAGAATTTTGGATTTAATGCAATTTTTTGGATTTTTACGATGCAATCGGTGTTTTGCCATGTTTCAATTTTTCGGATTTAATTTTGCATATCTGGTTTCCACCTAAGTGGTTTTCTCCGATGTTTCTCTCTTCCACTTCAGATTCTCTTGGGTTGAGAGGTGAGATTCTTTTTGTGTCGCTCTTCCAATTGGGCTTCCTGGTTCTCGCATTGGATGGTAAGATTCGCACTGCTTTTCTTTATTCTGACACATCTACAAGCTTTTCTGCTGTTCTTGCTCATGACAGGTTATGTTCTATTGTGGATGCCCGCACTGCTTGTCCTACCCCGTGGATGTCCGCTCTTGCTATGCTACCTGTGGATGCTGCTGTCTCCTGCTATTCTCTCCCTGGTCACTCATCAGGGATGAATGATTTTGAGCGGGGAAGGATTGATGGCGAGGATGCCCCGCCATTTGCTCGTGCCGACATGGATCTCGCTTTTGATCGCCGCCGCTACATGTTCGTGGACAGTGATGGTCGTTGCCGCAACTGTCGTCGTTGTCGCCCCCGACGTCACTACTTCAAATCATTATGGCTATAATGTTATTCCAATTTTTGAATAATACTATAATCATAATACTTGCTATCAACATGTTGGTTATATGATTTATAAATTTATAAGTCTTTTAAAAAAGTCTTTTAACATGTTTTATTTTTGTTAAGCATTAGTGGTTAGGATTTGCTTTGATTTTGATGAAGGGTGGATGGAGTGGTGTATGACATTATATATTTGTGTATTGATGTGATGGAGAGGGCAAGTTGAAAAAGAAAGAAACCGGATCTAACCCTAGTTGCGTGAAGCAGCTCCTTCGGCCGAACCCGATACCCGCGCCTCCTGGAAAGCCGCGCATAGCTGCAGCCGCCGCCTCCTCTTGGTGGCAATTCCTGCTGCTCCGGCGACCTCCTACCTCCTCCGGTGTGACTCCGAAGAAGGCGGCTTGGTTCTCCCCATCCGGTGCGACTCCGGTGGACCTGTGGAAGTGCGACTCTTCCATAGTTATCCTCCTCTTCCTCCTCTTTAATTTCAAATTTGGGTAACGATTTCCCTTCCCTAAAACTTGTGTAGTGATTAGTCTTGGGTTGTGAGTTTGGTGGAACTCTAGTTATCATATTTTATGTTAAATCTTGATTCTAGTTTGTATTCAAAGAAATCTAAAATTATATTGCTTTCTTCCAATTTTCGCGAAGATTTTTGCAAGGATATGTCCCCTTGGACGTTTGCAAACCGAGGTTGGTTTAGCCTTTTGTTTTGAATGGATCAAGAGGATTTGGTATATCCTCGTTTTATTTTGTTTTGAGGGCTGCATTTGGACTACTTTCCGAATCGAAATTCTTTGTCTGGAGCACTCTCCATGTGGATGGAAATTGTTGGAGTGGTCCCAGTTTGACTCGGTCAACTGTTTTTTGTTATATATATTAATTTTATTTTTTGTCAAGTGTGGCGGAGGATAGAGAGTAGCATTTATGGTGGTTGTTAGAGGTGGCCACGTGGCGTGTTTTTACGGGTTGGTGTTGCCTATATATATGGGCTTTGTATATTGTTTTTTAGTTGTTAAAAATAGTGAAAAGGTTTTCCCCTCATTAACTCCCGCAGGAGAGATAGAGAGAGAGCAGCGAGAGAGTTAGAGAGAGAGCAGCGAGAGAGTTAGAGAAAGGCAGAGAGAAGATAGAGAGAGAGAGGCGGAGCGTGAACTAAAGTGGAGTACTCGCCGGATAAGCTTGGGAAGGGGAGCCTCGCCCGCACTCGCGCAGAAATATCTCGCCACTGCACCCCGCCGGGAGAAGCCCACCTCGCCGGAGGTCTCGCCCACGGAGCTCGCCGGAGTGCATCGCAGCTCGCCGACATACCCCGCCAAGGCCGATCTCGCCAAGGTCTCGCGGGTTGCCGTCACCGCCTCCGGCAAGCCCCCGCACTCGCCAAGCTCGCGCGCCAAGATCTCGCCGGAGGGATCTCGCACTGTTGGAGCTCGCAAGAGAGGAGTTCTCGCTGGAGGGTCTCGCCGGAGTAGGTCTCGCCGGTGTTGATTTTGCGGGGAGGAGATCAGGAGAAGTTGTTTGCGTAGAGGGAGATCAACGGAACCCATTCGTGGTTCCGACAAGTGGTATCAGAGGGAGGTTCCAAACCTTTACGGTGACTCGGAAGGTTTGAAGTAGAGATGGAGTTTGGAGGTGTCGTGCCGGGGCAAGTCCCCAAGTCGACAAAGACCAACTATGGGAACTGGAGCATCCAGATGAGGGTACTACTAGCCTCCAAGGAGTTGTGGGAGGTAGTAGAGGATGGTGTGGAGGTGCTGACTGCCGAAGCAGAAGCCGCGTTGACGAACGCACAAAGGACAGCACTGAGAGAAGCTAAGAAGAGGGACAAGAAGGCGTTGTTCATTTTGTATCAAGGAGTAGATGAAGCTACGTTCGAGAAGATCTCGGACGCCGAGACTTCGAAGGAGGCATGGGAGATCCTGCAGCGCTCCATGCAGGGAGTAGACAAGGCCAAGAAAGTAAAGTTGCAATCCCTCCGAGGCCAGTATGAAATGATGAGGATGCAAGGGTCGGAGAAGGTTGGCGACTATGTGACCCGTCTACGGACGCTCACAAATGAGATGAAGAGAAATGGGGAGACCATAAACGAGGTTAGCTTCATGGAGAAGCTCCTGCGTTCTATGTCAAAGAAGTTCCGACACGTGGTGGTGGCCATCGAAGAATTGAAGGACCTCACGGTGATGACGGCGGATGAATTGATAGGCTCACTGCAAGACCATGAGTACAGAATGGCGCAAGATGATGAAGAAGTGAGTGGCTTGGGAAAAGCACTCCAGACCCAGCTGAACTTCGGAGAGAGCTCAGGAAGAGGTGGTGGCCAGCGTGGCCGTGGCTACCAAGGAAGAGGTAGAGTAGGAAGAGGTGGTAGAGATCAAGGGAGAAGTCAATCACACCATAAGGAGTTCGAGCAGAACCAAGGTTGGAACGCCGGAAGTAGAGGAAGAGGCCAAGGCAGAGGCCAAGGCAGAGGAGGAAGAGACCAAGGCAGAGGCCAAGGAAGAGGAGGTAGAGGAGACATGTCCCAGACTCAATGCTACAACTGTGACAAGTTTGGGCACATGAGTTATGATTGTTGGGCTCCTCGGAAGGGTGGTGAGGCCAACCACTATGCGGAGACGAGCAACACGGGAGGCGACCCAATGATGTTCCTTACGGTCCAAGGTGCTGGAGGCGGAAGGAATGGAGTGTGGTACTTAGACACCGGGGCCAGCAACCACATGTGCGGAGAGAGGGAGCTGTTCACGAGCCTTGAGCCAAATGGTGGTGAGGTGAGTTTCGGCGACGCCTCAAAGATTGCAGTGGAAGGAAGAGGAGTTATGGCGGTCGTGTTGAGCGGGAAGGAGGTTCTCATCAACGACGTCTTTTATGTGCCGGGCTTGAGGAGTAACATCCTAAGTCTTGGGCAGCTGGTGGAAAAGGGCTACCGGGTCCTGTTGCGGGATGGCACCCTGTTCATGAAGGACGGTCATGGGAAAGAAGTAGTGAGGGTAAGATGACGACGAACCGTCTCTTCACTTTGAGCATGGATGTAAAGGAGACGGCATGTCTCGCGAGGAATGAAGAAGAGGAGGAAGCTTGGCTGTGGCACCACCGGATGGGGCATCTGGGGTTCACAGGCCTGAAGTTGTTGTCTGGATCAAAGATGGTGGAAGGACTGCCTATGATCACACCTCCTCATAGGGTCTGTGAGGCATGCACCAAGGGGAAGCAGAGAAGAGAAACATTTGAGGGTGGCAAGTCCCGAAGGGCGACGAGGCCATTGGAGTTGATTCACTCGGACATCGCTGGTCCATTTGAAACAACTTCAATCGGTGGAAGCAAGTACTACATCACATTCACCGACGACTTCAGCAGAAAGTGTTGGGTGTATTTTCTGAAGGAGAAGGCTGAGGCGCTGGAGAAGTTCAAGGAGTTCCGGGCGATGGCTGAAAAGGAGAGTAGTCAATCGCTGAAAGTACTTAGAATGGATAGAGGTGGGGAGTACACCTCTAGGCTGTTCGACGAGTACTGCAGGCAATGGGGGATCTCTCATCAGCTGACGGTGGCCTACTCGCCTCAGCAGAATGGCGTGGCAGAAAGGAAGAACCTCACAATCATGAACATGGCACGAAGCATGGTGAAGGGTAAGGGACTACCGAAGAAGTTCTGGGCGGAAGCAGTACAGGTGGCTGTGTACGTGCTGAATCGGTGCCCTACCAAGAGTGTGAAGTTCAAGACACCGTTTGAAGCTTGGAGTGGCTGGAAGCCAAGTGTGAAGCACCTGAGGGTCTTCGGGTGCGTGGCCTATGCCCACGTCCCGGACCAAAGGAGGAAGAAGCTGGACGACCGAAGTGAAAAGTGTATTTTTGTGGGCTACGCTCCCGAGAGCAAGACTTACAAGTTATACAATCCTGAGACGGAGAAAGCCATCATCTCACGAGATGTGGTATTTGAAGAAGGAAGCTGCTGGAGCTGGGATGAGGCGGTGAAGAACATCAAGGGGATGTTTTTCGAGGATGATGAAGAAGAAGGTGGAGGAGAGGCTGAAGCGGAGATGGGTGGAGCGGAGCCACCATCACCACCAAGCGGAGGTCCAGGGGGAGCTCTCACCCCTTACTCTAGTGGTGCGAGCACGAGTGGAAGCGGTCCTGGAGGAGCAAGCACCAGTGGGAGCAAGGACAACCGCCCTCAGCCCAGGATGCAGAGGCTGGATGAGATATATGAGGAGACGGCACCGGCACTTAACAATTTTTCTTTGTATTGTCTATTAGCAGATGTCGAGCCGTGCTCCTATGATGAAGCTGCCAAGGAGAAGAGTTGGAGGAAGGCGATGGATGCGGAGATCGCTTCCATAAAGAAGAACGAGACCTGGAAATTGGTCGACCCTCTTGCTGGCCACAAACCCCTCGGGGTGAAGTGGGTGTACAAAGTAAAGAAGAACAAGGATGGCAGAGTGGAGAAGCACAAGGCCAGACTAGTGGTGAAGGGCTATCGTCAAGTCCAAGGCGTGAACTATGATGAAGTGTTTGCCCCCGTAGCGCGAGTTGACACCATCCGGTTGATCATAGCGCTAGCGGCTCACCATGGTTGGAAGATCATGCAGATGGACGTGGTCTCGGCATATTTGAACGGGTACTTGGAGGAAGATGTGTACATCGAGCAGCCTCCAGGGTACGTTGTGAAGGGGCAGGAGAGGAAAGTCTGCAAGTTAGACAAAGCACTCTACGGGCTGAAGCAAGGGGCAAGAGCGTGGAACGGAAGGATAGATGCTTACTTGCAAAAGCATGGCTATCAGAAGAGCCCGCATGAGCATGCCCTCTACACCAAGGTGGACCAGGAGGGCAACATGATGATTGTGTGCCTCTACGTGGACGACATGATTTTCACAGGGAACAATATTGCTATGTATGAGGAGTTCCGGGGCATGATGAAGAAGGAATTTAAGATGACAGACTTGGGAGAGTTGAGCTACTTCCTGGGAGTGGAAGTGAAGCAGGGAGAAGATGGGATCTTCATATCCCAAAAGAAGTATGCAGAGGAGATCTTGAAGAAGTTCAGGATGGAGGATAGCAAGCCTATCTCCACTCCTGCTAACCCAGGGTTGAAGCTGAAGAAAGATTCTAAGGAAGGAGCAGTGGATTCTACCCTATTCAAGAGTTTGGTGGGCAGTCTACGCTACCTTACCTTCACCCGACCGGACATCATGTATGCGGTCGGAGTGGTGAGCAGGCATATGGAGGAGCCAAAGGAAGACCACTTCACGGCAGCGAAGAGGATCCTGAGGTACATCAACGAGACCAAAGGACATGGGCTGAAATATGCTACTGGAGAAGAACTGACGCTGGTAGGATACTCGGATAGTGACTACGACGGGGATGTGAACGATCGGAAGAGCACTTCCGGATATGCCTTCAACATGGGAACGAGGGTGTTCTCTTGGAGCTCAAAGAAGCAGGCAACGATAGCTCTATCGTCCTGCGAGGCTGAGTATATTGCAGCAGCAGCTGGCACCTGCCAAGCCATCTGGCTAAGGAATCTGTTGGGGAGTTTGCAGCATGGAGTGGATGGGCCAACGACTATGTTGGTGGACAACATGTCGGCCATCCAGCTCGCAAAGAATCCCGTGCTACATGGACGTAGCAAACATATCGAGACAAGGTACCATTTCCTAAGGGAGCAGGTAGAGTTGAAGACAGTGGAAGTGAAGTATTGCCCGACCGGAGAGCAAGTCGCGGACATCTTCACCAAGGCGTTGAAGGTAGACACGTTTCTGAAGCTCAAAGGCAAACTCGGCATGTGCTGCCAAGTTTGAGGGGGAGTTTGTTGGAGTGGTCCCAGTTTGACTCGGTCAACTGTTTTTTGTTATATATATTAATTTTATTTTTTGTCAAGTGTGGCGGAGGATAGAGAGTAGCATTTATGGTGGTTGTTAGAGGTGGCCACGTGGCGTGTTTTTACGGGTTGGTGTTGCCTATATATATGGGCTTTGTATATTGTTTTTTAGTTGTTGAAAATAGTGAAAAGGTTTTCCCCTCATTAACTCCCGCAGGAGAGATAGAGAGAGAGCAGCGAGAGAGTTAGAGAGAGAGCAGCGAGAGAGTTAGAGAAAGGCAGAGAGAAGATAGAGAGAGAGAGAGAGGCGGAGCGTGAACTAAAGTGGAGTACTCGCCGGACAAGCTTGGGACGGGGAGCCTCGCCCGCACTCGCGCAGAAATATCTCGCCACAGCACCCCGCCGGGAGAAGCCCACCTCGCCGGAGGTCTCGCCCACGGAGCTCGCCGGAGTGCATCGCAGCTCGCCGACATACCCCGCCAAGGCCGATCTCGCCAAGGTCTCGCGGGTTGCCGTCACCGCCTCCGGCAAGCCCCCGCACTCGCCAAGCTCGCGCGCCAAGATCTCGCCGGAGGGATCTCGCACTGTTGGAGCTCGCAAGAGAGGAGTTCTCGCTGGAGGGTCTCGTCGGAGTATGTCTCGCCGGTGTTGATTTTGCGGGGAGGAGATCAGGAGAAGTTGTTTGCGTAGAGGGAGATCAACGGAACCCATTCGTGGTTCCGACAGAAATGCTGTGACGTGAGACTAGATGTATGGCTAGGTTATGATATTAGTATATGTGAATGTTTGTGCAGGTTTGGATGAGAATTTCCCACTTGTGAGATTGCGATATTTTAGACGAAACTCTGCCGAAATTTTGAGTTTTGCACGCACACTACGTGTTCGCTTAAATTCCCCATAGGAATCCCCTTTGTCATTTCGTGCCTTAATTCTATTTTGAGGAGTGCCCTGCATCAGAAGGGGGCTTATACTTAGCAATAGTAAATTTTCACTAGACATCATTATCAAGAATGAGGCTGATTATCAAGAAGGAGGCTTATTAAAATTAACACTACACGAGACATCATTTAAACATTATTCAAACCATCAACAACAAGTAAATAAAAATAATATTAGAGCTAGCAGCTTATCATATCATTAAAAATTATATAACTTTATCATATAATTATATTATTTCTTTAATATAAAAAAACTTTCTCTCACATGAGTAAGTAAAAATAATATTATTTCTATTATTTTTAGACTTCTTCCTCCTTGCCGCCATGAAAGCCAAAGTACCAAGCTCGCCTCCTCTGCAGTAGAGCTCGACGACGCCTGGGAGGACTGAGCAACCAAAAAATAAATAAAAATAAACAGGAAACACAACGTCTCGCCGGTTCAAGCCGGGGATTACTGCACAAGCAGCCAAGTAGGGATCTAACAGACGGTTGTGATGGGAGAGTGGCTGATCGGCGAGGACAGGACGGTGGTGCAGTTGGAGACGTGCTGGCGTGTCTGACGTGGCACTGCAACGGGCCGCCTTAGGCGTACGACACTCCAGTGCGGCCGACAGGTCTGAGGGCTCTGGGTTTGTTAGTGTCGTGGGCCCCGCCATGAGTTGAGGGCGGGTTTGCCGGTTATCCACGGCCGTCTCATCCTTTTGATCCTTGACTTCGGTTTCTACAATGGACGGATGTGATGCACGTTTCTAGAAAGGGAACAAAAAGCGCACGATAAAGGAAAATGACAAGTATTAACAATATGCATTAATGTTTACGCAATGAATTAATATTCATGCAAGTAACTATGAAATATACAGATCATTTTTCTGCAGAATAAAAATTGATAGGATACTCCGAAAATGATCCGGATTGTGGGTGGTCAAACCGTCCGCCGTTGCTTTTCTCATCCACCGCCGCCGCCATCGTCATTCTCATACACCGATGCCGCCGTCGTCGCCCTTCTCTTCCCCGTCGTCCGTCTCTTTCCCGTCGCCGCCATCATCGCGGGGACCGCCACCATCATCGCGGCGACCGTCGTAGTCGCCGCCATCATCTTCATCATCGCCGCTGTCGCCGCGGAGACCGCCTCCATCGTCGCGGCAACCGCCACCATCGTCGCGGCAATCGCCATCATCGCTGTCATCATCTTCATCATCCCGGCCGTCACTGTCATCGCCGCAAAAACTGCGGTCTTTGCTTTTCTCATCCACCGACTCCGCCGCAGTCGCTCCTCTCTCATGCGTCGGCCGCCAACGTCGCTCCTCTCTCCCGCGGTTGCCGCTGCCGTCGCTCCTCTCTTCCTCGGACGCCGCCGACGTCGCTCCTCTCTCACGTGCCCGCCTCCGTCGTCGCTCCTCTCTTCCTCGGACACCGCCACCATCGTCGACCGGATTCTATCTCCGGCCTACCTCCACCGGTCGGATTCTTGGCTGTCGTCAATTCTCCACCTTCCGATCACGTTCACATCAACGTCACCGTCGGTTACACGGGTAACCATCTGGCCACGTAACCGCCTGCATGACCTCCCGTAATGGGCGAAATGCATAACTAAAAATAGAATTGGGTTTCTTCTAGTAAAATTGCAAAACAATATGCGCATAAATGTGTCATGAAATCAGCCTATAAATAGCGATCATGATGGCATGATTATTATGAGTTGTGGATAGCCGCATAATCGTCATAACCTCTCGTAAAGCCTTTAAATAGGGTCTCAGATCCTCCTGAATTCTCGTTGTTGAAATCAAAAATCGGTCTCCTGGGGAGTTCACCCTTGGGGAAGGGGTGATCGTGCACCTACTTCATTCCTGCAAGCAAAACAACAAGGGAGACAAAGAAGAACTGACCCAAGGGCTCGACGGGGAGGACCCACCACACACCCGGAAGATCTTAGAGCGCTTCCCCTCCTTAGCTAAGGGACGATCTAAGGTATCCTCAACAAGCGCTGAAGAGAGGGAGCAAGAGGGCACAAGAAGCATGCTTTCTGATGTACCCCTTGGGCCCTACTTATAGATTTCTGAAAACGGCCTGCAAATAGCCAACTCCTGCTGTCCTGAACGGCTATGTGCAATCCAGGTTGGCCTGCCAACAGCTTAACTCCGCTGTTCTGAATGACTATGGGCAGGCCAGCGAGGGCAAAATAGTAAAAAGTAACTCATAGATCTGAGCGAGCTCTGCCACCCCTGAAGATCCTGCTCGCCTGCTGTCTGCCGAGCTCCATAGGACGAGTGCGAGCTGGCTACTGTGCTCGCCCTACGATTTTCATTCATTAGTCGAGCTCAGCTCGACGAAGCCTGGGCATAGCTCGGCGAGTGTCGAGCTCGGGGTCGACGAATGCCGAGCTCGGCCTTCAGATTTCCATGTCGAGCTCGCCTGCTGCCTGGGCGATCTGAACCGGTCGGTCTGGTTCCTGGAGACCTCACTCGGCGGATACGGGGTTGTACACTCGTTCTTTTCTAAATCGGAAACTCTTTTTACTAATTTTCTCTCTCTTTCCTCCTTCATTTTATTCATTCTCTTCTCTCCCTTCGAAGATCTTCAAGCACTCCTTGAAGATCTTCTCCGTCTTCTAAGCTCACTTCAAAGATCTTCATCTCTTTTCGTCGCTCGAAATTTCTCTCTCCTCCACTTCTCTTTCTAGGGTGCTCCCGCGCGCGCCGCCTCCTTGCGCGCATCTCTTCCCCGCGCGCCGCCTTCTTGTGCGCTTTTGGACACATCTCTTCCTTGTGCGCTCGCCTCCTTGCACACCCTCGGGCACGTTTCTTCCTTGCGCGCCCCACCATGCTCTACCTCATTGCACGCTCTCACGCTTTTCGTTTCCTTGAGCGCTCCCGCACGCGTATTTTTCTTGCGCGCTCTTGTGCGCGTCTCTTCCTTGCACGCTCTCACACACTCTGCCTTCTCGTGCGCTTTCGCGCACGTCGCTTCCTTGCATGCACCTCTTACCTCCGCACTCCGCGCACTCCCCTTCACTCAGCGCTCCAAACAAGCGCCACACGCGCTTACCTCCTACAAACACTCCGCGCGCTCTCCCCTGAAAAGCGTCATGCACGTTCTTTACCGACAAGCGCCCTGCGCACGTCGCTTCCTTGCATGCGCCTCTTCCCTCCGCACTCCACGCGCTCCCCTTCAATAAGTTCCCCATTCGCTGTTTTGAATTTTCGGACTGCTTTCCTACAGTTCTGTATCTTTTTTCTTTAATATAATGGGTATCTTTCTGTTTTTATAGTTGTGCAAGTTTCTTATTGTGAAAAAATGAAGATCAAGAGAATGGTTCATGAATAATGAAGGTATAGGGGCATCGTATTGTTGGAACCAGTTACCCGATCCCACCTAGAGTTCGGACCGGAGAATGCAGCCCACGCCTACTCTTGAACCACTCTCCTGACGCGAGTCGCAGACCTGAGAACAGACTGAGGGGTCTCAGTTCGAAAGTCTCACCTCTTACCCGGAAGAAATTCAAGTCCTTCCCCTCCCTAGTCAATGCTGAGCTAGGTGTCTGTGAGGAAGAGAGTGGAAAGGTTCAACAACCATCAACCAGACACCTTGTCGCTCTATTTATAGGCCTCTGAGTTTGATCTGCAAATATCCATACTAATCCGATCTGAAATTACCAAAATACTCTTAGTTGGGTCTGCCAACAGCCAAACTCTGCTGTTCTGAAGGGATATACGCAGACCACCAAGGGTACAGGTGTAAAATTTCCTAGGGCAAAAGAGTAAAATCCTCATTGGGGGTAAAAAGGTAAAAACAACATTCCTCTCAAGCGGCGAGTGGGGGAAATGACTGGCGGGCGAGACGATCACACCTGTTCATCTCGTCGGCCTCTCGCCCCACTGGCCATCTCGCCTCTTAGGGAGAGCTCGCGCCCACAAAGGGCATCTCGCCGACTGCAGAGAACCCCCGTCTCGCCCCCCGCGAGTGGACCATACGGTCTCACTCGCCTATTAAGCACCTCTCGCCAGCTTCTCTGGGTCACTGTTGCCAGAAAGGCCTCCCGCGAGCCCAAGGTTGTACACAATCCCCGCTCTTTTCGAGCTTGACCCAGACTCGGAAAGAAAGTTCAACCGAGGCTCGCGGTTGTTGGGATTCATCCGGAAGAATCTTTGGCGGGGCCCACCCCTAGAGCCTATAAATATGAGACCCCACCTCAACATGGAATGCCCCTTTTCTCATTTCCACACCTCTTCCACCTCCATCTCACCTTCCTTCTCGCCTACCGTTTCCGGCTCCCCCGCAATGTCTCCTATCACCTCTACTTCTTCCTCTCCCCGACTTCTTCTTTTTCCCCTTCCATCCCCGTCTCTCCGTCCTTCTCTCCCGCCATTTCCGACTCCCCTGCAATGCCTCCTACCATCACCACTTCTCCCTCTCCTCCAGTCTCCCTTTCAAACTCCTGCTGTCATTGTTCCATCCTCTTCTCCATCTCTTCAGCCTCTTCCTGCCACGAGATAGTGTTCACCGCCGTCACGTAGCATTCCCCGGCTGCCTTCGGGTCTCCTCGCACTCTGATTTGGGTACCTCCGGAGTTGAGCTTCAAGCACTGGTGAAAAGATGACGACACACATCTGAAAGCGCTGATCAAGGGGCGCCCAAAAATGGCGTTGTAACTGCTGGGGGCATCCACTATGACGAAACGGCAGTTCCTGGATAGTCCCCCGCGGGTCACCTGGAGCCCCACTCCCCCCTCGACCTCCTTCCTTTCTCCTGAGAATCCAAATAATGGTCCATCTGCTGTTAGCACCCTCCGGGCCTCCACCCTCGTCTCGTTAAACGCCTTTTTGAAAATAACGTTCACTGAGCTCCTGTTGTCCACCAGGATCCGCGATACCGTAAAGTTCTCAATGGCGGTCTGAATCACTAGCGCGTCGCAGAAAGGGTCTTCATGGTCTGGCATGTCCTTCCTCGAAAAGGTGATTTTCTCATCCCGGGGAGGGGATTGTGACGTCGAGGCTACGCTTCGACGATACATAGTGTGAAGGCTCGCTTTTCGAGCAGCCTCGATCCCCCCCCAAGGATTACTCCAATTCCCTCCCCAGTCTCCAACGTCCGCTCGATCCACACATCGATCTTCCTCTCTGGTTCCAGTAACCTCTTCTATCCGCACCGGCCTCTGTTGCTCTCCTGCTCCTCTCATTTCCAGGAATTCTGGGCAGGTAGCCGTTGTGTGACCTTCCTCCTCGTGGAAGTCACAGTACGGCAAGGCTACCTCCCCCCTGCCTCCCTTCTTGTGGATTCCTCCTCCTTCCAGCGCCTGCTCCTCTTCCTCTTTCTCGGCCTCTGCCCCTCCCTCGGTCGATGACCATAGCTTGCGGCGGCGAGGGTAGAGGTGGTCTATGACTGTACCCCCACCCTTGCTGGTTAAATCTTCCAGGTCCTCCTGGCTGGTTCCTTCCTCCGTGGGGAAATCCTCTCCCTTGCCCTTGGGCAGGGCCCCCCTGCTGCCTCCATCCTAACTCCTGGTATGTCGGCACCCTCGGCTCTTCCCTTCTCCTCGCCTCCTGTTGTCTCCCTCCTGATTCTCTCGACTCCACCTCCGTCAGCCTCGCTAGCTTTTTCGCAAAAGCTGGATTCGCCGCCTCCATAGCTATTTCCTTTGCCGCCTTTTCCATCAATCCTTCGAACGACAGTGGCGGCTTCCGGGTGAGGCTCATCTTGAAGAAGCCTTCCCGTAGTCCCACGGTAAAGGCCATTTGGAGGGTGAATCCAGGCACCTCTTGGATGTCCAGGATCTCCTCCTGTAACCTATCTACGCACTGAACCAAAGACTCATCCGCGCTCTGCTTAATCAAAAAGATAGACTCCAGGTTCTTCCTCCTCTTCTTTGAAGTCGAGAATCGTAGCTGAAAACTCCTGCTCAGGTCTTCGAAGAAATATATCGAGTCTGTTGGGAGCTCGTGGAACCAGTCCCTAGCTTGTCCTTCAGAGTGATGGCAAAAAGATGGCACTTGAACGCGTCCGTCATGGGCCTAATCGAGACCGCGTCCTCGAACCACTACAAGTGATGGAGGGGATCATCTTTCCCCACATAGTAGTTCATCTCGGGTTTCCGGAACCCTTTCCGGGACGGGAGCCGACAGGATCAATTCATCTCGGGTTTCCGGAACCCTTCCGGGACGGGAGCCGACAGGATCAATTCGCAAAAAGGCGACCCTCTCGCCACTGGTCTCGCCGCCCCTACTCTCGCGACGACCTCCCCTGGAGAGACGGCGCTCGCATGGCTGGGGAACAACTCCCTTCCTGCCATGTCTCGCCCGCCTCCTTCCACCATCACTTCCTTCCTCGGTCGTCTTCCCGGGGCATCTTCTCTCACTCACGCCGAGACGAGCTCTTCTTGTAACGCGAGAGCGGGCACCTGAGGTAGCGGGGTTGAACAGTGCCCCTGTCGCGAGATCCCTTGCAGCAGGTCCATGATACCTTTAATTGACGTCATGAACTCTTCTCTTCCAACAAATCCTCCCGGGTTATCAGACCCCTCTCCTTCTCCTTCTCCGTGGCCTCCCGCCATGTGGTTGCTCAAGATTCTTCTCTGAGGGCTGCGGTCCACGCTCATCGCACCAAAAATGTTGGAACCAGTTACCCGATCCCACCTAGAATTCGGACCGGAGAATGCAGCCCACACCTACTCCTCTTGAACCACTCTCCTGACGGGAGTCACAGCCCTGAGAACAGACCGAGGGGTCTCAGCTCGGAGGTCCCACCTCTTACCCGGAAGAAATTCAAGTCCTTCCCCTCCCTAGCCAATGCTGAGCTAGGTGCCTGTGAGGAAGAGAGTGGAAATGTTCAACAACCATCAACCAGGCACCTTGTCGGTCTATTTATAGGCCTCTGAGTTTGATCTGCAGATATCCATATTAAACCGACCTGAAATTACCAAAATACCCTTAGTTGGGTCTACCAACAGCCAAACTCTGCTGTTCTGAAGGGCTATACGCAGACCAACCGGAGTCGAGGTGTAAAATTTCCTCGACCAGAAGAGTAAAATCCCCCCTTGGGGGTAAAAAGGTAAAAACAGCTTTCCTCTCAAGCGGCGAGTGGGGGAAGTGACTGGCGGGCGAGACGATCCCACCTGTTCATCTCGCCGGCCTCTCGCCCCACTGGCCATCTGGCCTCTTAGGGCGAGCTCGCGCCCACAAAGGGCATCTCGCCGACTGCAGAGAACCCCCGTCTCGCCCCCGCGAGTGGACCATACGGTCACACGCGCCTATTAAGCACCTCTCGCCAGCTTCTCCGGGTCACTGCTGTCAGAAAGGCCTCCCGCGAGCCCAAGGTTGTAAAAGTATAATTTCTAAAGAATGAAGTTTAATTAAAACTATGTTAGCTGATTATCAAGAATGAGGCTTATATGATGGCAGATTTAACAATAGTAAATTCCTTTATAGGAAGGGGAAAGAGTAGGAATTAACTTATATAATTTTACTGAAAAATCCTTTTCGAAATGTTTCTACCCTCTAGATAGAAAACTTTTAAATGATTTTGCAGAAAAACTTACAACACATCAAAGCATATGCGCCGGAATAATCTATACTTTTAGTTATTATTTAACTCTTATGAGAAAAAAATCCAAAAATATTAGTACTGGATAATGTTGATTCCTTGTATAAAGCAGGAAATTTTTTAAACATGACAAAAATTATTTCAGGGGAAATAATCCAAACAAATGGTATTTTAATTAGCAATTTTAATACTTAATATTCTAAAACCTTGGAACTAAAAAATTTACAGCAGTGGTTAAAATTAATAGATACAAAAATAATTTTACCTTCAATAATAAAATCAGAGTACTTATGAGCAGTTTTAGCATTAAATGAAGTAGAAATAAAAAAAACTATTAGCTTTTTCTCTTAATTCTCCCATATTTCTAATGCAGCAAAACGATCAATCGGTAACTTTAGAATTAAGTATAGGGGGATTAATTGGTATAACTAAAATTTTATCTTGTAGGGACCATGAGCTTGAGATATATCAAAAAATATTAGAATAATATTCTGGTCATCCAAATAATTGGTTAAATCCATTATATTTAGAATTAAACAGATTGTGGTAAGCAAGAAAATGGCTTTAAGTGCTAAAAAGATATTATCTAATGTGTTTTTTATTAATTTACTCTAATACTGCATATTCATCAGTTTGGGATGATATCGGCTCCGTTTGGGGGGACTTATTTTCATCAGTCAAACAGTTACGATCACATGAATCAGACAATAATTAAGGTTTGATTCATGCGGTCGTAACCGTTTGATTGGTGAAAATAAGTCCCCCAAAACAGAGCCATAGTCGCATGCTTTTCTGACCTTTGTAAATACGATCTGGGTCAAATAGATGAAATATGGAATGATAAAATTGTTAGAAGCATAAAATCTGATGCTTTTTGCCCTCCTGGAAATAGGAGAGAGGGTCGTGACTTCGATAATTATTTAAATCAATTTGATCCCCCTAAAGAAGTCACTATGTTTTATATTAAATATTGTGCTGAGGAAACCTCACATAGTACATATTTTGCTCCCAAAATTCACATAAGGATGCAAGTCTGCATTTTTCTAGCATATTGTTGGAGAAAAACAGCCACTTTAAAAGGAGATGGAGAATGTAAAATATGGCCTACTGGCACGGTGTTACCAATATTAAGAATTTGTGCGCGAGTTGCTGTTCCCGAAGTGTCAGCTGGGGGATTAAATGAAATAGGAGTACCAGCAGATCCGGGTTACACTCTTGCTCAGTATTTGAATAAGGTAGGAGCTGTTGAAGCAGATGAGACCATTACCACAGACGATGGAACAATACTTTCTTATGCCCCTCCAAAATTATGCGACTATAAAGACCTTGGTCTTGTCACCCTCAATTTCGATGACCTGATGGATTGGAACGCTCACAATCAGCCCCTTCATAAAACCGATAGATTACGCCCGATAATAAAAGTGCTGCTATTTGTAATAAAAAATTGCTAAAGGAGTTAGTTTAGCAAGTTTATTAGGAGAATTATTAGATATGGTCGGTGCAGAGAAAATTTCAGGACTCGACGTATTAAGGTTAATAATTAAAGGTATAAGTGGAGTTAGAAAATATATCGGGAAGCCTTTTGAGATGTTACTGGAATGGTTAGGAGAATTAAATGTCGTGGTAGATGAATATCAATTTGGTTGTGTTAAGATACCTATTGACCCTTACCCTCTTCCTTATTGCCCTACATTAGATAATGTCTTCACTACTCCATCTATTAGGATTATATGTAGCAAAAAAGAGCCAAATGATCTAATCTCTGTTAGGTGTTTTTATTTCATAAAATATCATGAAAATAAATTTGTGACATTGAAGTCCCCTAAGTCCTAACTTGACATTCATGAAGGCATAAAAGAAAAATTGATGGGGTTTCCCCTGAATTTTCCAAGTCAAAATGAGAAGATTTCGACCAAAGATGTGAAGGGGAGCCTACCCGACCAAACGAGCGACATGCACCAAGCCGCGCTCGTTCGCTTAAAGGGTATGAAATCGCCCTAAAAGAAGAGCGGGATCAAGCACGCATAAAACAACACGCGCAAGCGCGCGCACAAGAGTCGTGCGTGCCCCGCGAGCGTGCAGGCGCTACACGCACGCGCAAGACAAGCTCTGGCCGCCCGCCCCTTTGGCCACCTGGATTGGGCGCCCCCCTCAGCGGCGCCTTGGCTGTCCGGCCTTCCGCAGCTTGGAAGAGGTCTAGCCTTCCGCAGCTCGGAAATATATGCTAAAATTTTAGAATTTTAAAGCTCACACTCCGAGCTCAGGAAGACGTCTAGCCGGTCCACAGCTCGAAACCCTATTCCCCCGACCATCTTCCTCAAGCACATGACCGCCGCCCTTATTTTATGGTAAACTCGGGCTCGGAGTGTGAGCTTTAAAGCCCACAAAATTCCTCCAAAAACAAGGTAAGAGCAGAAAACCAACAAGATGTTTGCATACATTTCCATTTTTGACGTTATGAAACTGGAGGGAGGGGGGATTGGTAATAAGCTGCGGAGGTGAAAGAGAGAAGAGGACGGACACTTTTATAGACGAGGAGGAAGAAGCGATGAGTGAGGCTGACACATGGACAGCGCGAACCGCGCCTCGAGCTGTGGACCGGCTAGACCTCGGTTCGGCAACGTGAACAACACTCCGTAAATAACTAAATATAATAGAAAAATATTTTTTTAATTTTTTTGAAAATATACAAGTTTTCGATTTTGGCAATATTCCATGCTATCTAATGTCTTATCAGTGGTTTAAATATATGCCCGACAGGAAATTTATGGACCTTCCTTTTTGTGGCTTAATAGAAATTAATATATTTAAGTAGCAAGACCCGGTCAGGGAGGGCTGACCGGTGGAGGAATTCAGGTCGGCCGCCGGCGGAAGGCCGGACGGTCAAGGCATCGCCCTGCTTGGGCGCTGATGGGGGCGCCCAATCCAGGTGGCCGAAGGGGCGGGCGGCCAGAGCTTGTCTTGCGCGCGCGTGTAGCGCCTGCACGCTCGTGAGGCACGCACGGCTCTTGTGCGCGCGCTTGGGCGTGTGTTGTTTTATGCGTGCTTGATCCCGCTCTTCTTTCAGGGTGATTTCATACCCTTTAAGCGGACGAGCGCGGCTTGGTGCATGCGGCTCGTTTGGTCGGGTTGGCTCCCCTTCAAATCTTTGATCAAAATCTTCTCATTTTGACTTAAAAAATTCAGAGGAAACCCCATCAATTTTTCTATTATGCCTTCATGAATGTCAAGTTAGGACTTAGGGGACTTCAATGTCACAAATTTGTTTCATGATATTTCATGAAATAAAAACACCTAACACAGATTGGATCATTTGGCTCTTTTTTGCTACATATAATCCTAATAGATGGAGTAGTGAAAACATTATTTAATGTAGGGCAGTAAGGAAGAGGGTAAGGGCCAATAGGTATTTAAACACAACCAAATTGATATTCATCTACCACGGCATTTAATTCTCCTAACCGTTCCAGTAACATCTCAAAAGGCTTCCCGATATATTTTATAACTCCACTTATATCTTTAATTATTAACCTTAATATGTCGAGTCCTGGAATTTTCTCTGCACCGACCATATCTAATAATTCTCCTAATAAACTTGTTAAACTAACTCCTTCAACAATTTGTTATTAGAAATAGCAGCACTTTTATTATCAGGCGTAATCTATCGGTTTTATGAAGGGGTTGATTGTGATCGTTCCAATCCATCAGGTCATCGAAACTGAGGGTGACAAGACCAAGGTCTTTATAGGCGCATAATTTTGGAGGGGCATAAGAAAGTATTGTTCCATCGTCTGTGGTAATAGTCTCATCTGCTTCAACATCTCCTACCTTATTCAAATGCTGACCAGGAGTGTAACCCGGATCTGCTGGTACTCATATTTCATTTAATCCCCCAGCTGACACTTCGGGAACAACAACTCGCGCATAAATTCTTAATATTGGTAACAACATGTCAGTAGGCCATATTTTACATTCTCCGTCTCCTTTTAAAATAGCTGTTTTTCTCCAACAATATGATAGAAAAGTGCAGGCTTGCATCCTTATGTGAATTTTGGGAGCAAAATATCTACTATGTGAGGTTTCCTCAGCACAATGTTTAATATAAAACATAGTGACTGTTTTAGGGGGATCAAATTGATTTAAACAATTATCGAAGTCACGACCCTCTCTCCTATTTCCAGGAAGGCAAAAAGCAACAGGTTTTATGGTTCTAACAACTTTATCATTCCATATTTCATCTATTTGACCCAGACCGCAATTACAAAGGTCAGAAAAGCATGCGACTATGGCTCCGTTTGGAGGGACTTATTTTCACCAATCAAACGGTTACGACCGCATGAATCGGACCTTAATTATGGACTGATTCATGCGATCGTAACCGCTTGACTGATGAAAATAAGTCCCCCCAAACGGAGCCAATATCATCCCAAACTGATGAATATGCAGTATTAGAGTAAATTAATAAAAATCACACAAGATAATATCTTTTTAGCATTTGAAGCCATTTTCTTGCTTACCACAATCTGTTTAATTCTAAATATAATGGATTTAACCAATTATCTGGATGACCAGGATATTCTTCTAATACTTTTTGATATATCTCTAGCTCATGGTCCCTATAAGATAAAATTTTAGTTATACCAATTAATCCCCTTATACTTAATTCTAAAGTTACCGATTGATCGTTTTGCTGCATTAGAAATATGCGAGAATTAAGAAAAAAAGATAATAGTTTTTTTTATTTCTACTTCATTTAATGTTAAAACTGCTGATAAGTACTTTGATTTTATTATTGAAGGTAAAATTATTTTTGTATCTACTAATTTTAACTACTCCTGTAAATTTTTTAGTTGCAAGGTTTAAAAATATTCAGTATTAAAATTGCTAATTAAAATACCATTTGTTTGAATTATTTCCCCTGAAATAATTTTTGTCATGTTAACAAAATTTTTTGTTTTATACAAGGAATCAGCATTATCAAGTGCTAATATTTTTGGATTTTTTCTCATAAGAGTTAAATAATAGCTAAAACTATAGATTATTCCGGCGCATAAGCATTGATGTGTTTAGTTTTTTTGCAAAATCATTTAAAAGTTTTCTATCTAGAGGGTAGAAACGTTCGGAAAATGATTTTTCAGTAAAATTATATAAGTTAATTTCTACTCTTTCTCCTTCCTGTAAATGAAATTTATTATTGCTAAATATTCCATCATATAAGCCCCATTCTTGATAATCAGTTAACATAGTTTTATTAAACTTCCTTCTTTAGAAATTATACTATGCACCTATACCTTCATTATTCATGAACCATTCTCTCGATCTTCATTCTTTCACAATAAGAAACTTGCACAACTATAAAAATAGAAAGGTATTCATTATATTAAAGAAAAAAGATACAAAACTGTAGGAAACCAGTCCAAAAATTCAAAACAGCAACAAGAACATCTGAGGGAAAATGTAAAAAAAACCCCAAAAAACTCAAAACATCCAGAAAACGCAGTTGATTCATAGAAAATAATGAACCACCGGGGTAAATACCGCCCCTTAGAATGCCTATAATCAAACTCATCATAAGTGAAGTTATCAGATAACCTGTCATGATCATTTCAATCCTTCTTGTGATCATGTAGTCAGGGATTCGGCGCGCTGCAAACAGAAGGGCCAATGCGATTGACATTCCTACCAAAGAGTAGAGAAACCCTATTCCCCCGACTATCTTCCTCAAGCACATGACCGCCGCCCTTATTTTATGGTAAACTTGGGCTCGGAGTGTGAGTTTCAAAGCCCACAAAATTACTCACAAAACAATGTAAGAGCAGAAAACCAGCAAAATTTTTGCATACATTTTCATTTTTGACGTTATGAAACTGGAGAGGGAGGATTGGTAATAAGCTGCGGAGGTGAAAGAGAGAAGAGGACGGACACTTTTATAGACAAGGAGAAAGGAGCGATGAGTGAGGCTGACACATGGACAGCGCGAACCGCGCCTCGAGCTGTGGACTGGCTAGATCTCGGTTCGGCAACATGAACAACACTCTGTAAATAACTAAATATAATAGAAAAATATATTTTAATTTTTTTGAAAATATATAAGTTTTCGATTTTGGAAATATTTCACGCTAGCTAATGTCTTATCAGTGGTTTAAATATGTGCCCGACTGGAAATTTATGGACCTTCCTTTCCGTGGCTTAATAGAAATTAATATATTTAAGTAGCAAGACCAGTCCGGGGAGGGCTGACCGGTGGAGGAATTCAGGCCGGCCGCCGTCGGAAGGTCGGACGACCGAGGGGCCGCCCTGCTTGGCCGCTGACGGAGGTGCCCAATCCAGGTGGCCGAAAGGGCGGGCGGCAAGAGCTTGTCTTGCGCGTGCGTGTTGTAACATCTTGTTTCCTATTAGGCCCCTTAACTTAGATTAGGTTAGGACATGTGGTAGTGGTATGGGTTTAGGCTAGGTTTGACCCATGGAGTTAGGGTGTAATCATATAGAGCCCACTATAGGGCCCAAATCAACTCATGTCAACTAGCCCAAATTGGAATCTTAGCTGCACATTGGCCCCATCACTATGCCTCTAACCCTAAAAACAATCTAAGTGAACCAAAAGATACCTCATTGGGTCACACATTGACCCAAGTTGAACCAAGTCAACCCTAACCCCAAATTGGTCAAACCCACACATACAGGTCCAACTAGCCCAAGTGGGGCACCTTCATGGACCAACCCAAGTTGGGTGGTGTCATTGGGTCCATGACCATCAAGTGGGGCTAGCCCACTCACCAAGTTGACCAAGTCAACTCAAAAAGTCAACAAAGTCAACATGAAGTCTAACAGATGAGAAGAGAAGGGCCAAGCCCATTCCCAATGGGCTAAGCCCATGAGACAAGGCTCATGATCAGCCCAAATGACCATTGACAGCCCCTAACCCCCTGAATTTGGAGAGAGATTACATGCATGGGGGAAGTTTTGGAAATTAGGGTAAAAAGAGGAGAGAGAAGAGAGGGAAAGAGGGGATGAAGGCCATGTGGCCCTCCTTCCCTCTGCCCAACCTCTTTGGCTGAGCTCCCAAGCTCTTTTCAGCAAGAATTAAGGGTTGATGGCCACTTGGCAGCAGGGGTGAAGCATCCAAAGAAGAGGTCGGCCACCCCTTGTTCAAAACAACCACTCCCAGCCAAAACCAACCAACCATCACCTTCAGTGAGCCCATAGGAGTGGGAATCGAGTCCTGGATCCAGACAAACCGTGGATAATCAGAGTTTGGAGTTAGCTCGCCGGAAAACCAATCTGCCATGGCACACCACCACCGAACTCGCCGTCAAGCTCATCTAAGGGTCTGTTTCTCCTCCCCTCCCTCGGTTCTAGCTTCTTAGATCGATAGGAAATAGTTTCGAGCTCAACTGAGCCGGAATAGGATTTCAAATTCCGTGAAAATGGAGTTTTTCTCACCTATCAGATTCACCGGAAATGGCCCCTCCGGCGGCCGGGCCGCCGCCCGGCGATAGCCTCCACCTCAACGGAGGTGGTGGTAGTGGTGGCCGGCCGGGGAGGTGGCCGGATGGCCGAAAAATGCGGTTTAATGATGCTTTGGGCGGGTTAAATCTGAGCCGTCGGCTCATTGGAGAAGAGAACCGGATGTCACTCGTTTTTAAATGAATTAAACTATAGTTTATGCTTTACTTAATTTGATTTTCTGTCACATTATATCAGTCAACTTGCATTCAATATTTAGGACTCTTAGAGGCATTTACAGAAATAAAGTATAACATGAAAAAGGTAGATATAGGTCTCACCTTTAATTTGACATCCTAAACATATAATTTAGAGCAATGTAGCTCCCTGTAGGACCATTCTCCTAAGACTTATCCTAGGCTAAAGCAGAAAATTAAATGGGTGCCAAGGTCAAACCCTAAGTCCACATGTATTGAAATTTTGAGCATGCATGTGGTTGGGCTAAACCGAAGTCCTGTCCAAAAATAAGAATTTTTTAGGGACGTTTTTCTAAAGTTTTTATAGATAATTCATTTATTAAATAAAATGAAAATAGGGAGATTTCCTTATCCAAATGCCCCCAAATTTGGGTGACATGGTCTTAGGATCACTATAAGGCAATGGTAACAATTTATGACCACAATTGCATCACATAATGGAGTCAAAAAATCTATACCTTGAAGACAGCAAGGTCAGTGCCTCGAATCTCTTACGAATAAGGTATTTCAGAAACTGTATTATGTCAGTTTGGATCAAAGTTATTTTTTAATGGATTTTATTTCTCAATCAAAAACTTCTTGAAAACCTGATCAAGAGAACAAATAAACTGTGTGGTTGTGGTAAGCTTAAATTCACGTTCAACCTACTATAATTTGGAAAGTAGCGGAAGTCTAAAAAAAGGGGGTTTTGGCGGAATGCACCCCCGAAATACAGGGATTCGGCGGAATGCACTCCAAATCTTTAAATTTGGCGAAATGCACCCCCAAATTACAAAAGCTTGGCGAAATGCACCCTGCTGTTTGAACCATGAGGGTATTTTGGTCATTTGAAATTGAGGGATTTGATATTAGAGTTCTTTTTCTTAAACCGGTGTTCTTCCCGATTGCTTCTTCCCTAACCCTGCCGCTCCCGTGCCGAATCTCCCCCGCGCCTCCCCTCGCTGCATCACCGCACAGCTCCCCGCGCCGGTTTAAGATCACTGAATCACCTCGCCGTCCACTCCTTGGCCGCCTCCCAGTGCCGCCTCCCGCGCGATCGGAAGAAAGGAGACGCTGCTCGAAGAAAGGAGGCCGAGGAATTAGAGAACGAGAAGTATGTAATTTTGACCCTAAACTGCGCTCCCAGAAGTGGTTATTGAAATGGTTTTATAGCATGGTTTTATAACAACTCTTAGTTTGCAAATTACCCATGAACCATGGTCTTACTGACCTAATGGCCAGGGGGCTGATATGATATATGCTGAAGTTGTGAAGCAGCAACGAAGAAGTCTTCTGTGAGAAGAACAATCCTTGAAAACATGACATATCTGGTGATCAAAGACACATAAACATCAAATTCGTGCATAATTTCCCCAAAATTCAATGCATCTTCTTCAATCGCTTGTTCACAATTAAGAAATTACTCAAAAAATCTCTCAAACTTACGGTTTAAGGCTACATCAGGATAGGTTATTAGTGTCAGCTTTTCCTGATCGCCGAAAACGGAGACTGAGATTGAACCATGTCTTGTTTGTATAAGGTGTTCCTGAAATCCTCAATAAGAAGCAGAAATCAGAGGAGGAAGATGAAGTTTGTCCAATTCATCCCCATTCTGGCAACAACTTGATGACAATCAGAATACCTAAAGACGGAATAAGATCTACAGGCTTGCGTAAATCTAGAAAATCGAGAAAAATTCTTACCAATATCAAAGAAACAAACCCGGCAATGTGAATCTCAATCCAAACTTGAATAAAACACAGCAATATTTGATCATAATCCACCAAGCTTAATTTTCGGACAAAATTGCCCTTGGTTTTTTTGCCTGGGGTGCATTCCGCCAAGCTTAATGTAATTCGGGGGTGCATTCCGCCAAATTTAAAGATTTGGGGTGCATTCTGCCAAATCCCTGTATTTCGGGGGTGCATTCCGCCAAAAACCAGTAATTGAAGTCTTGGTTTAACATTGCCAAAATTTGTAAGAGAATGAAATTATCCTTGCCGGCAAAGTTCCTTATCCTCGCCGGCAAAGTTCCTTATCCTTGCCGGCAAAGTTCCTTATCCTTGCCGGCAAAGTTCCTTATCCTTGCCGGCGGCCGATGCAGAGGCTTACAGTGCAGGCAGCGGCTGCAAATCTGAGTCGGTGGGTAGTTTCGTGAGTTTGTCTTTCAGGATGTGTATGAACGGCAATCACATGGCCATGGCGTCGATTGAGGGAGGTAAGAAGCAAAGGAAATGATGTAGGAGTTGATATTGAAGAAGGGTGTGTGAGGAGGTAGTACGCAGAGGAATTATATCGTGAAATGCGAACCTGCGATGGAGGGAATGACGGGCTTCGCGCTGTGAGAGGTGGAGTATGGGTTCGCCGATGGATCTTCGCACATAGAGGAGTTCGAAGGTTGCGAGTCGCGGGTGGAACTTCGCATCCAGATCCGGTTCACTGATGCGGATTCGCATTTTGTTTCTTGCCATGAGAGGAGAGTAGCGATTCCCACACGACTGGAGGTTTGCCGATGGAGATTCCCATGAGGAGGCAAGGTGTGATGCCCTAGTTGAGTTGAGAAGGAAGATATGTTGCGAGATGAGAGGAGCGGCGGTGGTAGGGTTTGGATGCTGAGCTTTTTTGTGTGTGCGCGCGATCAGTGCTTTTTAAAAAACCACTACCATGCCTAACAGACGGATGTGATTTGTTTGATATCTTATCTATCTTGTGGTAAGTCATTTTTTGTTGTCATATTTTTTCAAAGAATACTCGTTTAGTCAAATAAAAAAATTAATCTAAGATACATTAGAGAATGACCTAGAGATTGCATTTTTATCTGAGATATTATAGAAATTAGTTGTGAGATTATATTTTGTCTCAGATATTACAAAAAATAGTTGAGATAATCTTTTCTTTACTCAGATAATACGAAAAATAGCTAAGATGTTAAAATTTTTCTCAGACATCACGTCGATTCAAGAAATTTTATTTGTTTTTTTATGAAATATTACCCCAAGTTTTTTTTTATTTAAATAGTTAGCTTAGAGAGGTTTCCCAAGAAAAATGAACGAAGGAAGAAAAAAAATAAACACGCGTCAAAATCAACAGGGCCCCGGACGATGATCTTCGTCCGGGCTTGGACCAAAAAATTGTGTCAATTTGAAAACAACAAAAATACCCCCATAAAGTGGGTCCTGCCGTGAACATAGTGATGTGCGGGCAATGCACTTTTGCATCGGTCTCATTAAATGGTGTTTTCTCATTGGTCTCGGACGTGGTCCGGGACCTGTACCGAATAAAAAGGCCAATTTGGGTGAAGAACGGAAAGGATATTCATGGGCTGGAGGCATTGGTCCCCTTCATCCTTACTCTTTGTTGGTCTCCTTCACCAGATATTTTCTCCAATTGATGTGTCATTTCTTCACAAAATTGGAACCGGTATTTGCTTAGTTGTTCTTAATTTCCTCTCCATCAGTTAAATTATCCTTCCAAATCTTACTTGGGACACTTCACAATCTCGAAATCTTTTGATCTGTTTGTTGTAACAACCTCCCCAGCACACAACTCGAAAGGACGACTACTAGCACCCATAGTATCCAGCTCGAAAGAGTTCAGCCTCAACAGGTATACAGACCATACACCCCACCCGTTTGCGGTCCACCGGCGGGTTGTTGGAGAACACAGCCTCTCGTTGATGAGGGAAACTCAAGTTAAGCGAGCAGCACAGGGACTTCTCAGGAGGTCACCCATCCCAACACTACTCCTACCCGAGCATGCTTAACTATGGAGTTCTTCCACTTCTCATCACCAGTTGAGCTGTCTGGGGAGGCCGTTACAAAAGGTGCACTTTTTATTACAACATCCTCTCGACCCAAGAACCCAATCCAACTCAAGCGGAGTTTTCCATGTCAGGCGGACTGTTACCGGGATGCAGCCCAGGCACTCCAACCCCTCTCCATGGACTGCCTCAATTGGCACCTCTGCCCACTGTTGGTGGTCGCACCCTCCCTTCGATGAGTGAAACTCTCTGGTTAAACAGGAAGCACGGGGATTTCTCAGGAGGTCACCCATCCCAGAACTACTCCAGCCCAAGCACGCTTAACTTAGAGTTTTTCCACTTATCATAACCAATTAAGTTGCAGCTCAATTGGTGATGAAAGAGAAAGAACTTTACAGTTAAGCATGCTTGGATGGGTGTTGTTCCGAGATGGGTGACCTCATTGGGAAGTCCCTGTATGGGCGCTTAACTAGATTACTTCTAATCAAATGAGGGTTGTGGTCTCCAACAACCTGCCAGTGGACTAGAGACGGGTTGGTGTGTACGGTTTGCAGACCTGTTGAGATTGAACCCTTTCGAGCTAGATGCTAGGGATGCCAGTTTTATTCAACAGCCTCCCCATCATAAAGCTCGCAACGATGACTGTCAGCACCCCCAGCATCCGGCTCGAAAGGGTTCAGCATCAACAAGTCTATAAACTGTATACACTAATCCCTCTCCAAGCCCACCAACGGGTTATGGGAGGTTGCAACCTCCCTTTGATGAGAAGTGATCCAGTTAAGCTCCCCTATGGGGACTTCCCAAGAGGTGACCCATCCCAGAACTACTCTCATCCAAACAAGCTTAACTATAAAATTATTTCACTTCTCATTATCAATTGAGATGGTGATGAGAAGTGGAAGAACTCCATAATTAAGCATGCTCGGGTAGGAGTAGTCTCGAGATGGGTGACCTCCTGGGATGTCCCCGTAATGTCTACTTAACTATCGAGTTTCGCTCATCTAATGGAGGATGCGTCCTATAGCGACCCGTCGGTGGATTGGAGACGGGTTAGGGTATACGGTTTTCAGAACTATTAAGGCTGAACCCTTTTGAGCTGGATGTTGGGGGTGTCGGCGGTCGTCCTTTCGAGTTATGTGCTATGGAGACCGCTATATTTGCTATACGTACATATACAGAGGATGTTGCAGTGTAAAAGGAAGAGGAGAAAAAAGAAAAGGAGATTTATATTTAGGATTTGATGTGTGTTAAGCCGAGATAAACTGATAGTACGGGATCACGATCTATAATTTTGCTTTCAGTTGGCCCTAGAAGGAAACCACTTAAAGGTGGAGTGGGTCAGCAGAACTGAATTAAAAGTCTTCTCCAATCAACTGAGATCTGGCTGTTTTATATATAGTTTCTTGTGTTTGTTTTGGCGTTCTAGATTGATCGAGATCGAGAGAAATGGAGATCAAAGGTGACATCTGACTAAGACAAGATTTGAGTTGATTATTTATTGCTAGATCTCATCGTGTCTGGATTGTATTCAGGATGCATAATATTTGGAGGAATATGTTTAAGTGATGATTGTCATTTCATCTGAATTATGTCGTATAATTAGTTCTCATTTTGTTATCATTTCACTTCGGGCGTGGTTGGGTCCTTTGTGTTTTGTTCTATTCACAAGAACAATTTTACTTGGCTGATGTTGAGATGCGACATACCTTACTCTCTAAGAAGTAAGAAAGGTGAAATTTTTCGATCCAGTAGTTGATGACCGATTTTGATTGCACGCGATTACCAAATGAGTTCTCCATGCCCTTTAGATTTTTAGTTTTTTCTCCATTAAAATAGAAGAGTATATGGAAATAGTATTTAATAATGCTAATTTATTTTTCAAGGGGGAGGAAACTTCCACCAAGAATATTTTTCAGGAAGAAGATTCTCTTGTCGATGAGTTGGAGCAACTATGCATTAAGAAGAGTGGAGAAGGTTCATCTAAATAGTACTATCATCAGTTGGATAGTGCTGGTATTCCTTTTGATGAAGAAAATTTTTATAAACATGAAACAACACAAGAAAATCTTCATAATCAAGAATAGGTTTTTGAACATGAAATTGTTAGTGAAGAAGAAGCTCCTGAAGAGATTGAACTTACAATTGATGTAACTAGAATAGATCCTAAGAGAGCAATTCTCAATGATCACCCCATTCTTAAGTGATAGGAGATATGACTCTTAGAGTTTGGACTAAGAACCAAAAATAAACTAAGGCTATGATGCATTATTTTCTTTCTCAATATGAACCCAAGAAGTTTGAGAAAGCAGACCAAGATCCCCATTGAATTGTTGTCATGCAAGAAGAGCTAGCTCAGTTTGAAAGGAACAAGGTCTGGACGCTAGTGAATAGGCTTAGAATTTACCCAATCATTGGAACAAAATGGGTATATAAAAACAAGTTGGATTCCAATGGAATGATAGTTAGGAACAAAGCCAAACTAATTACTCAAGGATATAGATAAGAAGAGGGAATAAACTACAACCGTACATTTACACCAGTTACTAGGATGAAAGAAATAAGGTTATTCCTTGCTTATGATACCTACAAGAAGATCAAAGCCTACCAGATGAATGTCAAAAAACTGCCTTCCTCAATGGCAATATTCAAAAAGAGATTTATGTAGAATAACATCCAGGTTTTATCAATTCATCTTTTCCATCTCATGTCTTTAAATTAAATAAAGTAATATATGTTCTAAAGTAAGCTCTAAGAGCTTGGTATGATACCATACCCACATTCCTTTTAGAACACTCATTTATAAGAGGAAAGGTGAATAAAACACTATTTACACAAACATATAAACAAAATGTTGAAGCCAAATTTTGACTTCAACGAATGTTCATAAAATAGGGGCGTAGCCGACTCCTACTTGGCCCAAGCTCCGACCTCCGACCGGTTGTGAAGGATTAGAAAACTGGCCCAAACGCCGCAGCAGGGAGGTCCCACCGCTTACCCGGAAGGTCACAGAGAGCTTCCCCTCCAAAGCCAAAAGCTGGGCTTGGAGTTCCTCAGAAGACCGTGCCAATGAGTCCTCTCCAGAGTCTAAAAAAAAGGTCCCTTCTGAAGAACCCCTATGGGCTTATTTATAGATTTCAGAATCTGAACTGCAAATAACAAAACTGCTCCGGCCTGAAATTACTGGGATACCCTTGGCTGGGTCTGCCAACAGCCAAACCCCGCTGTTCTGAGGAGCTATATGCAGTCCACCAAGGGTAAAAGGGTAAAAATATCTGGGGTAGAAGAGTAAAAACCCCTGCTTTGATAGGAAAGGTTAAAAAACCTTCTTGCCCCCTGGCGAGAGGAAAGGCGCCTGCCGGCGAGAAGGACCCACCGCCCGTCTCGCCGGAGCCTCTCGCCCCTGGAGGTCCTCTTGCTTCTGGGGGCCCGCTCGCCTCTGGAGGGGGCCCTCTCGCCCTTTAGAGAGCCCATCATCTCGCCGCAGGCGAGTGGGCCTTCTTGGTACCCTTTGCCTGTCTCGTCCTTTTTACTTCTTGAGGGCTCTTTGCGAGCCCGAGGTTGTACACAATCCCCGCTCTTTTTGAGATTACTCTAAGCTCAAAAAGAATGTTCAACCGAGGCTCGTTATTCGAGGTGCATTAAAAAACGTATTTATGAGGAATCTTCTGAGGCCCCCACCGGGGTCTATAAATATGTGACTCCTGCCCCGTGCTCCTGATGCCCCGCTCTGCATATTCTTCTTCTTCCCTGTCCTTGAGTCCCTGCAGAATGACTCACAGTCAAAGTTTTCGCGAGCGTCTCGCCCTGGTGCGAGAGCAGCATAAGGCCAACGTGGCTGCTTTCACCTCTTCTCTGGTTCGCCCTCTCGCCCCATCGTCTCGCCTGAAAAAGGCGAAGGCTGGGGGTCCATCACCTGCCGCAGGAGATTTGTCTTGCGTTGCTTTGGAAACCATCCCTGCACCCCACGCGCCTTCCACGGGAAAAGAGGTGGGTACTCGTTTTTATCACTGTTATCTCCGCGACCGGGTGTTCTTTTGCTTACTAACGCTTTTTTCAGAGGGCTCTCGCGGTTCCGCCGTCCCCGAAGAGTCCGCGAGATGGTTCTTCTGTCCATGGCGAAGAGCTTGATTCGCTACCCTCATCTACTCCTCCAGCTACTCCCAGCGAGAGGGGGGATGACCCTTCCCCGGCTGCCGATACCTCTCGCCATCCTGGTAAGGGACCCTCCCTCGCCCTTTTGAATCCCCTTCGCTACTCTCACTCTCTCCTGCGAGTGCCTCTTCCACCCTGCCCCTGCACTCCTTGCGCAGATTCTCGAGCCAACTCCCCCATTGAGGAGCAGCCAAAGAAACTCTCCGTCTCGCCTCCTCTTGCGGACGGGATTGAAGATTATCTGGGCGATCCCTCGGATCCAGTGGAGATGAAGCGGAAGACGGCTGAGCTCTTCCGGAAGCACGCGCGCCTCATTCACTCCTTGACTTTAGATAAACAGGCTGCGGAGAAGCGCATCGAGTCGCTGGAGGGCGAGTGCGCCCGTCTATCCTCTGGAGCCAATGCCGAGCTGGATGCCGACGGCGCCGACCCCGAGGCCCTCATAAATGAGACCGATATGCAGCTCCGCCTCGCGCGACGTGGTCTTAAAGCCATCCGCTCCTTCCACTTGCCGAGTAGACCTCCTCGCGGGGGAGCTCGCGGCGGTCGCTGGGAATGGCGCCCATACTGAAGAATGCCCGTCTTGCTATTCATCTTTTTCTTTTGCTTCTTCTCGCAAGATTTGTAATAATGGTGGTCTCGTAGGGAGCTTGGTCTCCTGCGGGATGATGTCTGGACATATATTTATTATTTTTCTAAGGCTAGATTTTTTTTTCTTCTTTAATCTCCTTTTAGTTTATGCTAAAAATTTCTTTATAGTTTTTCATGATTGTGACGGGTCGCGCCGATCGAGGCTTTAGGAGAGAGAAAGTCATCGACTCTTCCTCTCCCCTCCTATTTTCCCGCCCTTCTAATCATTGGCTGATCCTCGGCTTATAAATATGCCTAGCTCGGGATTAGATGTCGCTCTTTCAGCTTCTTCAGTTACCCAAGTTCTTGGCTTTTGACCTCTTCGTCTCGCCGGACTCTTCTCGCCTATTTCTTCCTTAGTTTCGCCGGACTCTTCTCGCCTATTTCTTCCTTCGTCTCGCCGAGGACCAATTCGCCAGAGGAGATGGGTAAGAAGAAGGTGGAGGAGGGTGAGGGGCGCAGCCGCTGCGGGAAGAGGTTTACCGACCATGACTTCCCGCTCGGCAGGCTCCCTCGGGAAGACCATGACAAGTTCGCCCGCGAGTATCTGGGAGAAGGGATCGAGTCGCGTCCCCCTAAGGTCGGCGAGTGCATCAACACGTACTACCCGGGGGAACTCGCCTTCCCTGTCTCGCACTTCGAGGCGGGGTTGCGACTGCCCCTCTGGCCTGAGGTGAAGTAGGCCTTCAAGTACTTTGGTGTCGTCCCGGCACAGTTCAACCCCAATGCGATTTCGGTGTTGATCGCGTTCGCCTGCTACATGCGCCGGGAGCGCATTGAGTTCAGCTTGACGGCGTTCCGCAAGCTTTTCATTTACCACGCCAACGCTGATGGCGTCTCGTATTTCACTGGGCAAGGGCTCAAGGTATGCGAGACGCCTAACAAGAACCATCACTGGCTCACCCGATTCGTCTTCATCCGGGGAGACCGGGCTGACTTTGGTGGCATTCCTCTCGCGCCGGTCTCTCCGCCAGAGAGCTTCTACGCCACCCCTCAAGTCAGTGGGCCAGAGAAGCTGTTATGCGAGTACCTAGTGGGCAAGAACTTCGAGGTCAATTTCTTGCGGCGAGGCCTCGACTCGCTTCTCCCAGTGCTCCCGGGCGAGGGTATTCTTCTGTTCCTCTCGCTTTGCTACTTGTCACCTCGCTTTTTCCTAATCCCCGCTTGCTTTTAGGTGAGCGAGTTGTTCCAGCATCCCCTCCTTACAAGAGCAACATTCACCCTGCCAAGGGTCTTGATCTCGCCAATGCGGCGGCAGAGGCGGCGAGAGAGTCCCTGGCGGTCATCCCGCCCAAGCGTCCCGGAGATGTCACGGTCCCTTCTCGCTCCAGCCCTCCAAAAAAGAAGATGAAGAAAGCTGTCGCCATCTCCAAGGAAAAGGGGAAGGCTCCTCAAGGAAGCCCTATATCTTTAGGGGAAACTCCACCGCCTCCCTCGCCTAATCATCAGGCCGTCTCGCCTATTCGCGAGATGGTGCCTTCTGCTCAACCTGCTGCCGCCTCCAACCTGCCCGCTGCGTCTCCCAACCCGCGAGCTGTTCCTCCTGAACCGGCGGCTGCCACCTCTTCTCGCGAGGGCGATTCTTCTGGCCGTCCCGCTCCCTCCTCTCACATGAATTACAACCTGGGTCCCGTGGTTCATGATGCCGTCGGCGACCCGGTTCTGCTGTGGGGGCGGGATACCAACCGCGTGTCCATCTCCACTCTCCTTCCATCATGGAAGGAGCAAGAGGTCCCTTCCAGCCACGCCTTCGCCATCGGGTACGGCCTTTATGGTGGCCTAGATGCCTCTTCGCCTGAAAGCGAGTCCACCAAGGACCTTGTGCTGAAAACCTGCCACCACCAGATGCGGGCCTTCGAGTTCTCGCACCGCTCCTCTCGCCGCCTCATTTACATAAATTCAAAGTGGAAGGCCAGCGAGGAAAGCCTGGAGGCGGAGCGGGAGAAATCTACTGGTCTAGCGAGAAGGTTGTCAGATGCCGAGTCACTTCTCGCGAAGGCCCAAGGCGGCGTGGTAAGCCATAACTCTCTTTTCCCTTGGATTTTTCTTTTCCCATGATTCTCGGCTAATTGCTAGGTCATCTCGCAGGATGCCGAAACGGCGGGACAGCTTCGCTCGCGCGTGGCGGCTTTGGAAGAGGAGGTCCGGGTCCTGACAGCGGAGAACGCGCGCCTTCAGGCTAGTGCTGCGTCGTCATCTCGCCGCGAGCCCTTCCGGACACCTCCGCCTCACTACTCTTACGAGGAAGTTGAGGAGCGATGCCGAGACGCTGGTGTCCGTGGGGCTGAGCTGGTGCTGCAAATGATGAAAGACCTGGGCGTCGTGAAGGACGACTCCGAGACAGTAACCGCGCGAGACCTGGTCCCCGAGCTTTATAGCGAGGAGAGTGATGATTCTTCATCCGGCGAGGAGGACTGATGCGCCACCTCCAAGATTTAGAATCACTCTCTCCTCCTCCTGATGTAAAGATTTTAAACTATAACTATATTTTTGTGGCATTTGCCAAGTGACGAGCGAGTGCTCGATTTTGTTGCCTTCTATTTTGTTTCTTATTTTGTGGAGTTGATTTTTGGTCTACCTCTCCTTCTTTTCTTTTTGTCTGCGGGACGGTGCTACTACTTCGTCTCGCCGCGTAACCTTTCTGCACATATATTTTTCTTTTTTACGTTGTACGCGAGACGGGTTCTCGACGCGCTTAACGACCATGAGTTGGCGCAATGGCTTGTCTCGCGAGTGCTCTTTCGCTCGCGAGACGATCCTCAAAAGCCATCCGCTGCGAGTGCTGTCACCCGCCTTACTCCACACCCTTTTCCCTTTGTTTATTTTTGTAGCTTAGGACTAAGTAGGGACTCTAAGGTGTAGTGCCGCTTAAGGGGACTTTTCACCCTATTCTGCCAAAATGAATTTTGCCTTGTCAGTTTGATGCTGATGGAGATTGCCTGTCCCAACCCTATCCCCCACAGGTGAGCCTTTGGACCTGCCAGCTAGATGGGAGCCTGCGCAGCGGGTCTATCTGGGGCCGAGCCGAGCTCGGGGTGCCGATGAAGAACTTAACTCAAAACCTATCCCCCACAGGCGAGCCTTCGGACCTGCCAGCTAGATGGGAGCCTGCGCAGCGGGTCTACCTGGGGCCGAGCCGAGCTCGGGGTGCCGATGAAGAACTTAACTCAAAACCTATCCCCCACAGGCGAGCCTTCGGACCTGCCAGCTAGATGGGAGCCTGCGCAGCGGGTCTACCTGGGGCCGAGCCGAGCTCGGGGTGCCGATGAAGAACTTAACTCAAAACCTATCCCCCACAGGCGAGCCTTCGGACCTGCCAGCTAGATGGGAGCCTGCGCAGCGGGTCTACCTGGGGCCGAGCCGAGCTCGGGGTGCCGATGAAGAACTTAACTCAAAACCTATCCCCCACAGGCGAGCCTTCGGACCTGCCAGCTAGATGGGAGCCTGCGCAGCGGGTCTACCTGGGGCCGAGCCGAGCTCGGGGTGCCGATGAAGAACTTAACTCAAAACCTATCCCCCACAGGCGAGCCTTCGGACCTGCTAGCTAGATGGGAGCCTGCGCAGCGGGTCTACCTGGGGCCGAGCCGAGCTCGGGGTGCCGATGAAGAACTTAACTCAAAACCTATCCCCCACAGGCGAGCCTTCGGACCTGCCAGCTAGATGGGAGCCTGCGCAGCGGGTCTACCTGGGGCCGAGCCGAGCTCGGGGTGCCGATGAAGAACTTAACTCAAAACCTATCCCCCACAGGCGAGCCTTCGGACCTGCCAGCTAGATGGGAGCCTGCGCAGCGGGTCTACCTGGGGCCGAGCCGAGCTCGGGGTGCCGATGAAGAACTTAACTCAAAACCTATCCCCCACAGGTGAGCCTTCGGACCTGCCAGCTAGATGGGAGCCTGCGCAGCGGGTCTACCTGGGGCCGAGCCGAGCTCGGGGTGCCGATGAAGAACTTAACTCAAAACCTATCCCCCACAGGCGAGCCTTCGGACCTGCCAGCTAGATGGGAGCCTGCGCAGCGGGTCTACCTGGGGCCGAGCCGAGCTCGGGGTGCCGATGAAGAACTTAACTCAAAACCTATCCCCCACAGGCGAGCCTTCGGACCTGCCAGCTAGATGGGAGCCTGCGCAGCGGGTCTACCTGGGGCCGAGCCTGAGCTCGGGGTGCCGATGAAGAACTTAACTCAAAACCTATCCCCCACAGGCGAGCCTTCGGACCTGCCAGCTAGATGGGAGCCTGCGCAGCGGGTCTACCTGGGGCCGAGCCGAGCTCGGGGTGCCGATGAAGAACTTAACTCAAAACCTATCCCCCACAGGCGAGCCTTCGGACCTGCCAGCTAGATGGGAGCCTGCGCAGCGGGTCTACCTGGGGCCGAGCCGAGCTCGGGGTGCCGATGAAGAACTTAACTCAAAACCTATCCCCCACAGGCGAGCCTTCGGACCTGCCAGCTAGATGGGAGCCTGCGCAGCGGGTCTACCTGGGGCCGAGCCGAGCTCGGGGTGCCGATGAAGAACTTAACTCAAAACCTGCCTTTAGGACTTCATGATAAACAAAAACAAGAGATGTTTCAAGAAGCATATTATATTGATCATGCTTTAAATACACATCTACCGCTCTCCCTTTTTATGGGTAGAAGCGTTTTAAATCATCCCCGCTCCAGGAGTGGTTCAAGGCCCTACCCTCCACATCTTGGAGGTAGTATCCCCCCGCTTTCAACACTCCCTCTACAATATAAGGCCCTTCCCAATTTGGATTGAGCTTTCCCACAGGGGCGGACCTTCCTGCCGCATCAACCTTCTTTAGTACTAGATCTCCTTCCACGAACTGCTTTATCCTGATGTGCTTATCGAAGTGCTTCGCCATTCGTCGCTTGATTTCCTCCTGTCTGATGGCCGCCACGTCTCGCAACTCCTCTGCCAGGTCTAGCGAGAGGCGCAGGCCTTCCTCATTTTCCATTCTCCATGCCTCGTCTCCATCACCCGCGGCCGCAACTCGTGGGGATCGGACCTCGAATTCCACTGGTAGTACCGCCTCACAACCATGGGAAAGTTTGAAAGGGGTCTCTCCAGTGGCCGTGTTTGGGGTTGTTCTTAGAGCCCACAGGACCGAGGGGAGCTGCTCTACCCAGTTCCCTCTCAGATTCTCTACCTTCTTCTTTAGCAAGTTAACGATAACCTTGTTCGCCGCCTCCACCTGACCGTTGCTCCTGGGGTGGTGGACAGAGGCAAACCTGAGGTCAATGCCCTGCTGAGTGCAGAAGCTGATGAACTCTTCACTAGCGAACTGGGGGCCATTATCCATGACGATGGCCTGAGGCAGCCGTGCCTGCAGATGATCTCCCCCCAGACGAAGTTCCTGATGACCTGGGAGGTCACCTTTGCTAGTGCCTTAACCTCCAGCCACTTGGAGAAGTAATCTATCATAACCAGGAGGAATCTTCTTTGCCCACTAGCTGGAGGAAAAGGCCCCACTAGATCCATTCCCCAAATGGCGAAAGGCCACGGTGCTGTGATGCTTCGGAGCCTTTGAGCCGGCAAGAGCTGGAGTGGGGCGTAGAGCTGGCACTTCCAGGGTGGGGCATTTCCTTGCAAACTCTGTCGCGTCCTTCCTCAGGTGGGCCAGAAGTACCCCTGCCTGACCACCCTTGCTTCCAATGTCCTCCCTCCGGAATGACTACCACATTCCCCGGAGTGCACCTCCTCCAGAATGTGTCTGGTCTCCTCCTCGTTATGCATCGAGCTAGGAGACCCGAGAGCATCCTCCGGTGCAGTCCTCCTTCATGCATGAGATAATGGAGCGTGCGCCTTCACGAATGGCGGAAGCTTCTTGTTTTTTGCACTCCTTGTACTCTCTCTTCTCTCCTCCCCCCATCAGGTCGATTATTCAAAAGGGGTCCTGTCAGAAAGAAAGTAACGAAAGGGTCTACCCATGAGGGCCGCCGATCCACCTCCATCAGCTCCCCCTCCTCAATCGCTAGATGGAATAAATCAGTCAGGGCACCTCCTTCCCAAGGTCCGAACTTGGCCAATTGATCGGCAGCAGTGTTCTCTTCTCTGGGACGTGCTGGATGGAGAACGTCCGGAACCCCCCGATGATCGTTCTTACCTTGGATAAATATTTCACAAGGGTGGGCTCCCGCGCCTCGAACTCTCCACGTATCTGCGACGTCACTACCAATGAGTCTGTGAAAACCTCAACGTCCTTGATCTCGAGCTCCTTGGCCAGGCGAAGGCCGGCTATCACTGCCTCGTACTCTGCTTGGTTGTTGGTTGTGGGGAAAATGCAAGGCGACTGCTTGTCTTATGGTCACTCCCTGAGGACTTGTCAGTACCACCCCCGCTCCGAGGGAGTGCTTTCCCGAGGCCCCGTCGACCATTATCTTCCATGCTTCTGGTTGCTGCGGCTCCTCGGCCCCGTTCTCCGCGACGTAGTCTGCCAAGAAGTCGGCCACCACCTGTGCCTTAATGGAGAGCCTTGGTACGAACGAAATGTTGAACTCACTCAACTCGATAGACCACTTGGCCAGCCTACCCGAGTGCTCCACCCCTTCAAAAATTTTTCGGAGAGGATGGTCCGTGACCACCCTAATCGAATGGGCCTGGAAATACGGTCGGAGCTTCCTGGCCTAAATGACCAAGGCGTATGCCAGTTTTTCTAGGATGGGGTAGCGAAGCTCCGCCTTCCTTAGGATCCTGCTAACATAATAAATGGGCAGCTGCTTCTTTTCCTCTTCTCTGACTAGGACGGAGCTCACCGCCTCTGCTCCCACCCCTAGGTACAAGGTTAGATCCTCCCCCTCCTTCGGGCTTTGAAGCAGAGGAGCCAGGGAGAGTTGCTCCTTCAGCTTTTGAAAAGCTTCTTCACACTCCGCGGTCCACTCGAACCTCTGGTTCCCTCGTAGTACTTTAAAGAAAGGTGAGCATTTCTCCCCCTGATTTGGAGAGGAATCTGCTAAGGCCGGCTAGCTTCCCTGTCAAGCGTTGCACCTCTTTAGCGTTTCGCGGTGATTCTAGTTCTAGAATGGCCTTTACTTTATCAGGATTAGGTTCTACCCCTGCCGGGGTCAGGAGGTGCCCAAGGAATTTCCCGCGACTTGCCCCGAAAACACACTTTAAGGGGTTCAACCTCATTTTGAACTTCCTCAAGGTGGCAAACGTTTCTTCCAAATCTTGGAGATGCAGGCTCACTCCTTTGCTCTTTACCATGAGATCATCAACGTAGACTTCTAGGTTCCGACCCCTCTGGCCCTGGAAAACTCGATCCATCATCCGTTGGTATGTTGCCCCCGCGTTTTTTTTAACCCGAAGGGCATCATGTTATAACTAAAGCACCCTTCCCTGGTGATGAAGGAGACGTCCTTGACGTCAGGAGGGTGCATCCGGATTTGATGGTAACCTGAAAAAGCATCCAGGAAACTCATAACAGAAAAACCAACGGCTGAATCAACCAGCGCGTCGATTCGAGGCAGGGGGTAGCAATCCTTGGGGCACGATTTATTTAATAATGAAAAGTCAATACACATCCTCCATTTTCCTCCCCCCTTCTTTACCATTACAACATTTGAGACCCAGCCTGGGTACTGGATCTCCGAGATGAAGCCCGCCTCCAGGAGCTTCTTGACCTCCTCGCGAATGGGTTCCTCCAGCTTGACGGCGATGCCCCTCATCTTCTGGCGTATGGGGCGCGTCCGAGGGTCCAGATTTAGGCGGTGGCAGGCTACGTCTGCATCAATACCTGGCATGTCCGCCGCGCTCCAAGCGAAGACGTCGACGTTGCCCTGAATGCAGGCCCTCATTTGCTCCTGTTCCTCGGGACTCAAGCCCCCGCTGACTTGTACCCTTCGTACCTCCCCCTGGCTGGTGCGAACCTCCACCTCTACCACTTCCTCGGCCACCTTCAGCCGCGACTCCTCCCAGCCGTCCCTTGCTTCTTCTTCCTGCTCCAGCTCTCTCTCTTCTCCTGTTTCTTCGACTTCCATCGCCTCGTCCTGCTGCTGCTCAACTTCCATGCCCCTTCGGGCTTCTCCCTCAACCTCTTCTTTTCCCCCCTTCTCCTGTTCTCCTTCCCGTGGCTCTAACTCCCCGCTCCTCTGGACTTCCTGCACGTCTCCTCCTCCCTGCTCCTCCTCAAACTCCATCGCCTCCTCCGGGCTCTCCTGTTGTTGCTCGATCTCTACACCCTCCTGAGCTTCTTGCTCACCTCTTCTTTCCGGCTTCTCAGTCTCCTCTCCCCTGACTTCCCCTTTGGTTCCTTCTTTTGCTTCTCCTGGGCTTTCCCCCTTTTCCCCGACAGCCTCTTCACGTGCTGCTATCTCTCCTTCCAACCTTTCTGCTTCTGCCATCCAGGATACGGTGTTGACCGCTGTGACGTAGCACTGTCTCGCCACTTTTGGGTCCCCCTGACCCTAACCTGCACCCCTCCATTGTTAAACTTGAGGCATTGATGGAAAGAGGAGGGGACACAGCGAAAGGCGCTGATGAGGGGACGCCCAAAGATGGCGCTATAGCTGCTCGGGGCGTCCACAATCACGAACCGGCAGTTCCGTGACACCCCCCCCAACCTGACGTGCAGCCCTACTCCTCCTTCCACTTCTTTTCTTTCCCCGGAGAATCCGAACAACGGTCCGTCCGAGGCCAAAATCCTCTTGGCTTCCACCTGCATTTCATCGAATGCCTTCTTGAAAATCACATTTACGGAGCTCCCATTATCCACTAGGATCTTGGAGACCGTAAAGTTTTCCACCGCTGTCTGGATCACTAAGGCGTCGCAGAATGGGTCCTCGTACTCTGGCATATCCTCTGAAGAGAAGGTAATTTTTTCTAGCGGGGGTGGGGTCTGGGAGGTTGAGGCTAACCCCCCTTCGGAACATGGTCTGGAAGCTCCCCTTCCGGGTGGCCTCGATCCCAATTCCCCCATGGATGGCCCCAATTCCCCCCCGGGTTCCTACATCCACCCGGTCCTCACATCTGTCTTCAGCCTCCCCTTGCTGCACTTCCACAATCCTCACCGGGCAGATCTTGCCTTCTTAAACCTCTGGCCTCTCTCATCTCCAAGAATTCTGGGCACGTGGCTGTGGCGTGCCCTCCCTCCTGATGGAAGTCGCAGAAGGGCAACGCCACCCCACCCCTTCTTCCTTCTCCTCTCCCTCTCCTTCCTCCCCGGGCTCCTCTTCCTCGACCGATCCCCATTGCTTCTTGCTGATGCTGAAAACGATCTCTCGCTCCCTGCCTCCATGCTGGTTGATCGAACCTCCTTGGCTCTCGGAAATTATCTCTTCCTTGGAAACCTCCTCCTAACTCCTGGGGGCGACCCTCATGAGGCCTCCAACCTATCCGGTTGTTCGGCTCTCGGGTCCCCCGGTGATTCTGCCCTTGGTGCCCCTGGCCTCGGGGCTCCTCCCTCCTTCTCTCTTCTCTCTTCTCTCTCTGCTCTTTCTGCTCCTTTTTCTTCCCCTCTCCTTGCTCCTTTTCATCGTCTTCTGCCAACCTGGCTAACTTTCTTGCGAACGCCGGATTGGCTCTCTCAAAATCTGTTTCCTTCGCCGCCCTCTCCATAAGTTCCTCGAAAGAGAGGGGGGGCACCCTTTTTAACTCCATGCTGAAGAAGCCTGGTCTCAGTCCCAAGGTGAACGCAAGCATCAGCGTATACCCGGGGACCTCCTGGACCTGGAGGATCTCTTCCTGAAACCGATCCACGTAGTGTCCCAATGTCTCATCCTGCCTCTGCCTCACCGAGAACAAGCACTCCGCCTCCTTCTTACGCTTCTTCGAAGTCGAAAACCTCAATAAGAAGCCCCTCCGCAGATCCTCAAAACAATAAATCGATCTTTTGCCGGCAACTGATGGAACCAATCTCGCGCCTTCTCCTTCAAAGTGATGGCAAACAGCCGACATTTGAACGCATCCGTCATTTGCCTTATCGAAACTACATCTTCGAACCACTGTACATGCTGTACCGGATCATCCTTTCCTGAGTAGTAGGACATATCGGGCTCCCGGAACCCTTCTGGCACCGGTGCAGAGATGACTAGTTCACTGAATGGGCTCTCGCCGACAGTCTGCCGAGAGGGCACGTCTCGCGGCCTCGGCTGGCTGGCCCGATCTGCGAGACCGTGACCAGGGAAAAGCTCTCACACAGCTGCCTCCTTCTCGCCGCCATCTTCTGCTGGGATCTCCTTCCCGGGGCGCTGGCCAGGGAAGAGCTCTCGCGCGCGCTACGTCCCTCTCGCCAGCCTCTGTGGGGACCTCCTTTCCCGGGCGCTGTCCAGGGGCGTTCTCGCCCAAAAGCGGGACCACCTCGATTGGGACCTGAGGTGTCGCCCACTCGCTTCTTGCCGAGAAGGCCAAGCTTATGGTTTGCATGACCTCTCGCCTAAAGTCCTCCAGCATTTTCCTCGTCGCCTCTTCTACCTGGGTGGGGGAACCTCCAGAACCAGACCCCTCTCCTTCACCTCCTGTCATAGGACCAAACTCAAACTTTTCTTGAACCGGCCACTTCCACGCTCACCGCACCAGAACTGTTGAAGCCAAAATTTGACTTCAACGAATGTTCATAAAATAGGGGCGTAGCCGACTCCTACTTGGCCCAAGCTCCGACCTCCGACCGGTTGTGAAGGATTAGAAAACTGGCCCAAACGCCGCAGCAGGGAGGTCCCACCGCTTACCCGGAAGGTCACAGAGAGCTTCCCCTCCAAAGCCAAAAGCTGGGCTTGGAGTTCCTCAGAAGACCGTGCCAATGAGTCCTCTCCAGAGTCTAAAAAAAAGGTCCCTTCTGAAGAACCCCTATGGGCTTATTTATAGATTTCAGAATCTGAACTGCAAATAACAAAACTGCTCCGGCCTGAAATTACTGGGATACCCTTGGCTGGGTCTGCCAACAGCCAAACCCCGCTGTTCTGAGGAGCTATATGCAGTCCACCAAGGGTAAAAGGGTAAAAATATCTGGGGTAGAAGAGTAAAAACCCCCTGCTTTGATAGGAAAGGTTAAAAAACCTTCTTGCCCCCTGGCGAGAGGAAAGGCGCCTGCCGGCGAGAAGGACCCACCGCCCGTCTCGCCGGAGCCTCTCGCCCCTGGAGGTCCTCTTGCTTCTGGGGGCCCGCTCGCCTCTGGAGGGGGCCCTCTCGCCCTTTAGAGAGCCCATCATCTCGCCGCAGGCGAGTGGGCCTTCTTGGTACCCTTTGCCTGTCTCGTCCTTTTTACTTCTTGAGGGCTCTTTGCGAGCCCGAGGTTGTACACAAAAGTTATTAATAGGTCAAATTTTCATGGATTATATTATGTTTGGCTCAATAGATCCAAAACTTTGCAAAAGATATGCTTAATTAATGCAGTCAGATTTGAGATGAGTAGCATGGAAAAGCTATTATTTATCTTTGGTCTCCATGTGAAGCAAAATGATGAAGGAATTTTCATATCCCAATCCAAATATACTAAAGTGCTTATTAAAAAGTTTAGAATAAAAAATCTCCACTATGATAACCCCTATGACTACCAATGTTGTAATTGATAATGATGAATCAGGTCAATCAATTAACCAAAATACTTATAGAGCAATCATATGCTCTCCCCTCTATCTCACAGCCAATAGGCCAGACAAAATGTTTGTCATATGTGTGCGCGCGCTAGTTTCCAAGTAGACCCTAAAGAGTTATACTTGAGTTCTGTAAAAAGAATTCTAAGATATCTAAAGGATACACCCGGCTTATGTTACGCAGTAGAATATGAATTTAAGTTAGTTGTCTACTCTGGTGCAGATTATACTAGATGTAGGCTGGATAGGAAGAGCATTTCATGAACTTATCAATTTTTGGATGCTAGACTGATTTCTTGGTTCAGCAAGAAGCAAACTTCAATCTCTACTTCTATAACTAAAGCTGAGTATAAAGCATTTGGAAGTTGCTGCTCACAAATACTATGGATGCAGAATTAATTAATTGACTATAATTTTTCTATCAAAAATCTCCACAATATTTTGTGATAGCTCAAGTGCAATTTCAATTGCCTCTAATCAAGTGTCTCATAATAGAATAAAATATATAGAAATTAGACATCACTTTCTCAGAGATAATGTAGAAAAGGGAAAATTTCCCTTCAATATGTATCCACTGAAAATTAAAGGGTTGATATCTTCACAAAGCCCCTTGGTAAAGTTAAGCATAATCATGACATCAATGCATTGAGAATGCTTGATGGTATATAATAAAACAAATTATAGTATGAACAAAATTCATTTTATAGTAAAATAATTGTTGGGGAAAACAGTAGAAGACTTAAAATTTTCAAATCTTTATTCGACGTGACATCGATAAAAATAGACGCAACATCGAATTCTATTCAATGCAACATCAAGAGTTATAGATTATGAAGGGTCCTAATTTATTTGACGCAACGTCGATAATAATCGACACATTCGTCGATAGAAGGATTGCTAGGGTATAATCAAAGCTACATTAAATACAAGTCGACGCAACATTGACTTCATAAGCAGACGTAAAATTCTTTCCTCAGATGGATTTCAGTGCGCTGCGACAACACTTTCCTAATAATGCATCACCATGTACCCTAATCTTCGATGTCTACTTATCCCAACACTTTTGTTATATTTAATATTCTTTCAAACTGTTCATCTTCTCTACTCTATTATTTCTTATTCGTGTTGTCTCCTTTTTGTTACTTTTTTACCGGATCATTGATGACACCGAAACAAATTAAGGGTTCATTGTTGATTTGGATTCTTTTGGGGTTGTAGCCGAGGCCTTCCAAGGGATTTTGCAACTCTTCAGCAATCTCAGGCTCAATAAGATAATATCCACCCGATGCAAAATATATGAAGCTGAATTAACAGCATTTGTGTCTAGTGTGCAATTTGAAGAGGATGGCATAATTAAAGGGAGTATAGCTGGAACAAAAGTCCGTATAACATATGAGATAATTCAATGAACCTTTGATCTCTTGCTAGGAGAAGATGATGCAGAATGAATATAGAGAAATTAAAGAGGCGATAATAATAGTGAACTTCTCAAAAGACAAGCCAATCCATCTAAAAAGAATGATTTTTCTGAAAAGTATATGTTCTTGACAGACATTGTAGTAAAAGTACTGATGTGCAAGATTTCTACACATGATGTTATTCCTAAGTCCCAACTGTATCTGATGGGAGCCCTAGTTCTGGGTACGAAAATAAATAGGGGAAAATGCATACTAATGATGATATACCATAAGTATGTATTAAATGAGAATACCTATATGACATTCATGAGCCAGATACTACACCATAAATATCATGCACTGTGTATCTCAAAAAGAGTGAACATTCCTCCTGGGAAAAGGATTACATCAACACTATTCTCCAAGTGGACCAAGCAAATCATTAAGCTCGGGTCCCAAAGAGAATCTTCTTCATCCTCTCCACCGAATGATGAGCCTTCAACCCTTATTCCAGGCAAGGATATTCATCCAACCACACCTCCACCTCTCTACCTTCATTGCAACCTTTATCATACATTTCCCCAGACTCATACACTATACCAGCATCTGAACCAGCTCCTCAACATACCATAGAACAAACATCTTCTCTAAACAGAATCAGTGTACCTACTTTACACTCTACTCCTTCCTTAAATCTTAATTCCATTATTCTCTAGGCAGTATAACATGCCATTGTTTCTCTTACCACTCTTGTGGCTGAGAATACTACAAAGTTTCACACAACATTTGGTCTAATGCAAACCCAAATTGATGGGATCACTATATTTGCAAAGAGTATACAGGAAAGGTTGTCTTCCTCCCCTATTACCCGGTCTTTCTAAACCTCACTTGCTCAAGAGGTTCGGAAGGGGGATATGCATAAGAAAGTCTTTGCTCATTTACTAGGGCGGGATCCCAATAAAATTACTGGAAATGAGAATATATTACATAATGTTGATGAAGACATAAATCAATTTCTGATTATAGCTTCAACATAGGGGGATGATGAGAGGCTTAGAGCAGAAGATATATTGAATATTTTCAGATAGGCGGTCTAAGTGGTTGCACTTAATCAGGGAGAGATTAATGTTGAAATGAAAATCAAGAGAAAACTTAAAAGTTGCTTCACCAGCTCAGAGGGAGCCATAGGTAAATGAGGAGCATCAACCACTTGTGTTTCCTCAAAGGTCTTTCAAAATCCACTACACCAAAAGAAGGAAGCTGCAGGTAAGGTCAAGTAAAAGGTACGCTGCTAACGAGGTTTACTGATGAAGAAACATATATGGGGGACTTCAAAAGTATTCATCTGTACATTTTGATTAATCTTTCAAGAAACCACTCAAGATTATCTATAGTTTATCAATGTCTTCTAATGCCACAAATTCTTTAGTTTTTTGCTCTTGCATTGCTTTTGTTTATATGTTAATGTTGTAAATTGCTTGCTTTCTTTCTTATTATTCTGTAAAATCAATCTAAAAGTCTTGCAAAATTTGTTAAGCAAAACAGGGCATATTATTGGGAAAAAACCATAATTATTTAACTTAACAAATTATTCTTAAGTGACGCACCTCCAAAGTAGAAGATGATGCATGTGTTGATAAGACATTGACACAATGTCGAATATTTAACCAAGTTGACAGAACTTCATTATAAAGGCAGATCTTGACGCACATTCCACTAGAAGTCAACATAGCGTCAAAATAAATCCGAAGTGGAAAATTCAGGAGATCTATCAAGAGTTATTTGAAGATGATTATTATGGAATTCTTTTGAATTCTCAAAGTTGTTAGAAGAAGATTTAAGGGAAGAATTCTCTATAGAAATTCTGAATGTATATATATGGAAGATTTATGAAGAGGTTGATGGCCTTGCTTCAATCGCTGATGTTGCCTTTGCAATAACAAAGAAGACGGAGTGGTGCGTGTTGTAGGGATTAGGAAAATAGATTGCTTAACCTAATCTAACATTTAGACCACTTTATTTATCTATTTTAGAATACCAAAAGATGTGCACCTATTTGTAGAAATATGGACCACTAGATTTGCTTAGTTGAAGGATATATGTCTAAGATTGGCTATTTATTTAGGGATTGCGCCTCTGGCCAACACTGCATTATATCTTCTATTCTTCCACGCGATTGGTTTGAATTCCACCAGGTGATCTTGACTTCAACCCAATTCTTTTCATCACTTAGACAAATTTCTAGATTTATCCAGGTGAGAGCTACTATGTTGACTGAGAATTAAAATTCTAAGCTCTATATCAGTCAACATAGTACTAGACAGAGAAATTGAATGTACTACATTAAACATGAATTATTTTCTCAATTAAGATTAATTTGCCCAAAATACTAAATAGTTTAATCAATAACTATTATTAGTCCATATTTGATGGTACTAGATAGAGATAGGTAAATAATTAATGCTCAAAACTAGTTAATATAATTAAAGAAAGTGTCTTCATTCAAAATTGAGCACACCAAGCTAAATTTTGAAGAAGTTGAATATACCTTCTTCTAAGGGTTTGGTGAATATGTCAACCATCTACTTATCTATTTGCACATACTCCAAGCACATGTCCTCCTTATCCACACGTTCTCTAATGTAATGGTACCTGATCTCAATGTGTTGTGTTATACTATGAGACACAAGATTCTGGTCAACTGGAATTGCACTGTAGAAATCATATAACATAAGTGTGTTCTTGATGTGCATATTGTAGTCCTCCAGCTGGTGTTGAATCCACAAGCGTTGTGCCTAGCAGCTTCCAGCTGAGATATATTCTAACTCTGCAGTAAAGATTGTCATACTATTCTATTTTTTCTACTCCAATAAATCAACCTAAAAGTGCAAGTTAGATCTGATATACTCTAGAGGGGGGGGGTGAATAGAGTATGGTGTTTGCGAAAACTTTTTACAACTGTTGTTGTATTCCTAAGTGAATAGGGAAGCAAATAGCATAAAGTAAATCTAAACATTGAATAATCACAGATCAATCACAAAGCAATCACAAAGCACAGCCAAAAACAAAAGAAAGACAAGCAACCAGAAGACACAAGGAGCTATAGTGGTTCCCCAATCAACCTGGGTACATCCACTCTTCTACCACCCTAGGTAGGAATCCACTGCAGGATGAGTTGATCCGGTGTCCTGGGCACCAATGAGCTTTTGATAAGGTGCTCAAAAACCAAACCAGATTTTTTGATCAGGTGTCTTGCCACCACTGAGTTTTGATAAGGTCTCAGAAACCAATTACAAACTTTTGAAGGGAGTTTGAAAAACCCTTTACAGTAGAGAGAGAGAGAGAGAGAGAGAAAGGGATGAGATGATCTTCTTTGTCAACAGTCAGAGAGAAGATAGTGGATGTTGTCAAAGCTCACCCTGAGATCTTGAGTTGTTCAGGAAGTGAAGCTTTGCAGTAGGGTGATAGACCTTCAGAAAATTTGATCTCCAGCAAAAAATGATTTCAGCAGCAACTGAAATGTGTGGTGTCTGGAGTCTTGAATGATGATGGCCTTTGGATACTTGAATCAAGAGAGATCTGAAAATTTCAGTTAGTTGATCTCCTTTTGTGATGTGTGTTCTTGTATGAATTTTTGAGACTGAGAATGTCTGCAACTCTCTTTCTTTCTCTTGTGTAATTGTTGTTGTAAGAGTTGTAATTCTTGTTGTTGCAGAGAATTGTTGTTGCAGAATATGTGTGTCTAACTCTTAGAGGAGAATGAAAAACTGAACTTTTATTCCTTTGATCTGAATAGAAATGATCCTCTGTCCAAGATAGCCGTTAGCCTGTCAATAAATGACTTCCTTAACTGCATTTGTCTTCTGGAGGAAAGTCTAATAAAACATTCCTTGAAGATTCCTTGAAACTTGCTCCAGATTAATTGAAAACGACTACAAGATCTCTGACATAAATGCTGAGAATAATTCTACAACTGTCTGAATTTGAATCTTGAAAAACGTCTAACTCTTCAGAAAAACGTCGAACTGAGCTCCACTATCGTTGAACTGAGCTCAGAGACTGGACTTAGACAGAAACGAAGATCGTCGATCTGAGCTCAACTATCGTCGAACTGAGCTCAGAGATAGAGAATCAAACTAGAGTCAAGAACGTCGATCTGAGCTCGAAGATCGTCGAATGAAGTTCGACGACTCGTTGAAGTTGAGCTCAGAGATCGTCGAATGGAGTTCGACGATTCGTCGAAGTGAGCTAAACGATCGTCGAATGGAGTTCGATGATTCGTCGTACTGAGCTCGACGAAATGACTTAGTCTCCAAAACTGAAATCTCTGGTCTTGAGGACAGCTTTCAATCCTAACTACTAACCCTTAGACTCAATTCTAATTGACCTTTAGATCTATACAATGTGGTCAAGACAGGTTTCCTAAGAGACATAGTGATCCTTGCCCAAATCAGTAATAAGGTGTTCCAACAATCTCCCCCTATTTGGGTTAGGATTACTATTTACAGACATTGAAAAAATAAAAGCATACAAAGCAGAAATGCAACAAACAAAACATTGCAGAATCACAGACATTATCTCAGATAGTTCAGAAAACGAAATATAATGTCACCTTACAGAATCATTCTTTTTCTTTGCTCTTTATAAGTATTATTTCTCTATTGTGATTGGGAGATTTTTTCTTAGATCTTCTATCATCAGCTGCACCTAGAGAAGTTTGTTGCTTTTGCCTGGGCACTACAGCTTCTGGATGCAGCTTCATGTAGCTTTCTGAATAAAAAAATTTACTGGATGAATATCTTTCAAGTTCCTTCTTCCTTTGATCTGATAATGTAGTTATATTGGATGTATCTTTTCCTTGTTCTCTGGCTTTCTTGATCTGATCTAAAGCAACCAATTCTTTCATCCTAGCTGTCCATGAAGTAGGATTGTTTTCAGGATCCTCAAATGGAACTGGAGGCTCATATCTATTTGAAGGATTGTCTGGAGGGGCCTTGGAAGAGACTAAATCTTTCAGCTTATAAGGAAAGGGACCAGAGGTTGTATCAGAGGGACCTTGTCCTTCCCTTGAATATGGATGTTTCCTGGAATAGCGTTTAGAATAAACTTGGAATTCTCTTTGATTTCCTCTGTAATTTCCTCTTCTTGACTGGTAGCCTCTAGATTGACTTCCTCTGTATTGGGATCTACCTTGAGGTTGATAAGAGCTTTGGCTTCTGGCAGAGGGTTGAAATGCAGAACTTCCACTTACACCTGCATCAGGTGAAGGAGGAGGAGGAGGAGGAGGATTGAATTGGGATGATCCTTTATCATACTTTCTCTTTTTCTTCATAGCCTTCAGTTGATTTTTGAAGTATTGCATCCAATGTTCTATGATAGGGCAATCATGCAGTATATAGTATGGAATGTCATTTGTGTCTTTCACTTTTGCTGGGGGAACTCTCTTCATTGCTTTGCTTCTAGCCTTTCTTTTCCTTGTAATTGTAGCAGAGGAATCATCTGAATCAGTCCTGAACTGATCACTATCTGAGCTTGGAGGGTTATCATACACTGAATCAATCTTTTTGAGGTAATCTGTTTGTTGTTGTGATTGAGCAGGAGAGACAGCAGAAACAGTAATAGTAACAACAACAACAGCAGGAAGAGGGGTGGAAGCAATACTGGCAGAAGGGGTTGTGACAGCAGATTCAGATACAACAATACTGGCAGAAGAAATTACATCAACAGATTCAAATACAAAACTTTCAGAAACAACACTTTCAGAACCAGAAGGTACAACAGCAGTAGTATCAGATGAGACTGGAAAAACAACTGCAGAAGGAGTAACAGCAGCAGTAACAACAGGCTCAAGATCAAATGCCTCTGTCATATGTATATCCTCAATAACATCAATATCAGAACTAGCAGAAATATCATCATTAGCAGTAGGAGCATCAGAAACAGAAGGAGCAGCAGTATAGAGGGAATTTACAAAAGAATCTATTAAACTGGTCTCACAGCTTGAAATAGGCACAATGGCCTTAGAGAGATCTTCAAATTGCTGGACTGCAGTGTGCTGGACTGGAAGATAGTTAAAATAAGCAGAATCAAAAACTGATAACAGTGACTTGAGGTCCACTGTGATAACTGCAACTGGAGGTGTTGAAGCTTGAGCTTGGACTGAAGATACAGCAGCAGCAGACAATCTCTCCACTTCATGAGGCATCTCCCCTACCTAGATTCAGTGGCAATTGGATCAAGGCACCCAGAAGAAGGGATTGCCTGAGAAGGAAGAAGAGAGGAGAGCCTGGCAGACAGTTCTTGGACTGTTTTTATAAGTGGAGCCAAAGAGGTCTCCATCAAGAGTGATAGCCTGGGAGCTATCAGCCCATAGAGCCTGTCTGCTAGAGCTGGAAGATCTACATGCTCAAGAGGGACTTGAGTAGAGGTAGGAATTGAAGGTGGAGCAACAGGAGATGTTGGTGGAGAACTTGTGGATGGTGGAAATGATGGTTGAGAGATGGGAATAATGGAAATGGAAGATAATGGAATGAAAATAGATGGTGTGAATGATGGTTGTGCAATGATGTCTTGAAGTAGTTGTTGGTATGAGGTAGATGAAGATGGTGGCTCAGAAGGGGATGAGGGAGAATCATCCATAAAGGAATCATCTATAAGATTGAAAGATGGAATGTGAGAGGATGAATCAATATCTAGGTGTGGGTATTGATGTAAAGGATGGAAGAGTTCTTCTGTGAGTTGTGGAGTTGGAGAAGGAATTGAAGTTGGAGATGGGGTGGAGATTATGATGGTGGAGGTAACTGTTGTAGATGAAACAAGAGGTGGAGGAGGAGAAGAGGAAGCAGACAAGTCTTCTGCAGGGGCAGAAACTTGAGGGGAAGTGACTGGAGCAGTCCTTGTGCCTGAAGTAGAGCTTGCAGAGGGCCTGCTGGGCTTCACAATTTGCCTGTCCCATTTGCCAAATAGGGCACAGGTGAGCCTCTTGGAGGCATTGATGTGCATCCCATTTGAAACTAGCAGAGCAGGGCATCTGTTCTAAAGAAACAACCCTAATTTCCTTTCAAAATTAACAAATTTTTTGTTAATTTTCTTCTTGATTAGGTCAAAGAAGATTTCTCCCCAGTTCAGTTGTTTTTTATCCACTAGGGCACCCATCAAACAGAGCTGGTACCTGGATATGGTATCATGGGTTGAGTGTTTGGCCAACAATACCTTCCCAACAACATTAACTAGGAATATGTACTCAACAGATAGATTTTTCTTCAGCAATTTGCTAGGGTTTGCATCTGAGTGTCCCATTCTTTCAAGCAAATCAGAAAACTCATCTCCAGACAGTTCAGCAGAGTCTTCTCCAGAATTCAATTCAAAAATCTCTGTCAAAGCAGCAGGTGCTAAGGATACCTGTGTTCCTGAGATTGTTCTAATTACTGTATTCTGATCCTGATTGTGGGTAGTATACACCCATTCCTTGATCTCATCTGCAGCTAATTTGATCCTGGTAGTCATTATGGTAACTAGCTTCTATTCCTTGAAAAGTTCCAGAATATCTTTGAAGATTTGATCACTGTTATTGAATAAGTCCATGTCGATATCAAAACCTGCATCAAATTTCATCACGGCCAAGATGGCGACTGAAACGGCCATTGATTCCTGCAAAAAATATACAACCAAACGACCAAGTGTAGAGAAGTTTGGAGGGAAAGAGAAAATTTGCAGAAAGTATGAAAGCGCAAAGGGAGAACGACGACCAAAAAATGAGTTTTATATTAGGGTTCGACGCAGAAAAGGAAAGATCGTTGAACTCTGTTCGATGATCTGGGCTTCTAAAAGAAACTGAAAGGTCATCAATAACGTCGATCTCCGTTCGACGATATTGGAGAGCGTCGAGCTCCGTTCGACGATAGTTCAGAAAACAAAATCGTCGAGCTCCGCACGACGATCGCTGACCTAAAGATAGTTTAGCACTATCTGAGAAGCGATGAACTCTGGTCGATGATTTCGGAAGACGTCGATCTCCGTTCGACGATCGGGGGGAAAATCGTCGAGCGCAGTTCAGAGACCAGAAATACTCTAGACACTTAGAAAAATTAAGATGTTTGCCTAGTGTTGGTCATTTTTAGATTTTTGAGAATCTTAGATCTTATTTTAGACTTCCTCCATCTAACATTCCTAACTGATTCAGGAAGAATGTATGTTTCTTTTCATCCAAGAGTTTGGTGAAAATATCTCCCCTTTGCAAATCAGTTGGGATATATTGAAGTTCAATTTTATTTTTCTCAACATTATCACATAGAAAGTGATGCCTAATTTATATGTGCTTTGTCCTACTATGGAGGACTGGATTTTGTGCTATGGAAATAACACTGGTATTATCACAAAATATTTTGGACTTCTCTAAGTTGTAGCCATAGTCTAGGAGCTGATTTTGAATCCACAATATTTGTGAACAACAACTACCTGCAGTCATATATTCAGCTTCAGCAGTTGAAGTTGACACAGATGTTTGTTTCTTGCAAAAACAGGAGACAAGTCTATCACCAAGAAACTGACAAGTTCCACTGGTGCTTTTCCTGCCTATTCTACATCCAGCATAATCAGCATCTGAAAATCCAGTTAAGTCAAATGCTGAGTCTTTTGGATACCAGAAATCTAGATTTGGACAACTTTTTACATACCTAAGAATCCTTTTTACTAAGGTTAGGTGTGACTCTCTAGGGCTCACTTGGAATCTAGCACATATGCATGTAGCAAACATTATGTCAGGTCTACTAGCTGTAAGGTACAATAAAGAGCCAATCATTGCTCTATATGTTGTCTGATCAACAGGTTTCCCATGTTCATCAGCATCTAATACAGCATTAGTAGGCATAGGTGTTTTCATGCATGATGCTTCAGACATACCAAATTTCTTAACCAATTCTTTTGCATACTTGGTTTGAGAAATAAATATGCCTTCAGCATGTTGCTTGATTTGCAATCCTAGAAAGAAGGATAGCTCACCCATGCTACTCATTTCAAATTTAGAATGCATTAGGTTGAAAAACCTTCTGCACAAATTTGAATCAGTGGAACCAAATATAATATCATCTACAAAGATTTGTACTAGTAGGGTATGGGACTTATGGGTTCTAATAAAAAGAGTTTGGTCTACTCTACCCCTTATAAACTCATTTTTCAGAAGAAAGCATGCTAGGGTCTCATACCATGCTCTATGAGCTTGCTTTAGACCATATAATGCTTTATGCAATTTGAAAACATAATCAGGATGAGTTGAAGAGATAAAACCTGGGGGCTGTCTGACATAGACTTCTTCTTTGATATCTCCATTGAGAAAGGCACTCTTTACATTCATCTGGTATGTTTTGAATCCTTTGTGTGCTGCATATGCTAAAAAGATTCTTATGGCCTCTAACCTTGCAACTGGTGCAAAAGTCTGGTCATAATCTATCCCTTCTTCTTGAGAGTACCCTTGAGCAACTAGCCTTGCCTTGTTCCTTACAATGACTCCTTGATCATCCAATTTGTTTCTGAATACCCACTTTGTTCCAACAATGGAGTGATCCTTTGGCCTTGGTACTAGTTCCCAAACTTTGTTCCTTTCAAATTGATGCAACTCTTCTTGCATTGCAATGATCCAGTGTGGATCTTGCTCTGCATCTTGAATGGATTGAGGTTCAATTTGAGAAAGGAAGCAAGTTTGCATCAGGTTTTGGTTGACCTGATTTCTGGTTTGCACACCAGCTGAGATGTCTCCAATCACTTGGGAAATTGGATGGTCTCTTGATGTTACTAAATCAACAGAAGGTGTTGATTGTTCACCAACCTGTGTTATTGTTTCCTCTTGTGGTACAACAACTGGATCTTCAAGAAGTTTCTCTTCAAGATGTTGAATGTCTTCTTCATCTTCACTGCTTTCCTCTTTTTGAATGATTTGTAACCTGTCCAAGTCTTCAGCAAGAGAGTGTACCTGCAAAGGTTCTATGCTAGAAGTATTCTTCTCCTTGAAAGACATATAAATTCATCAAAAGATATATGAACAGATTCTTCAATTTTAAGAGTTGATTTGTTATATACCCTATAAGATTTACTGATCATGGAGTATCCCAGAAACACTCCTTCATCAGCTTTAGCTTGAAATTTTGCTAAGTATTTCTTGTCATTATTATGAATGTAACAAATACAACCAAAAATTCTAAAATAGTCTACTTTAGGTTTCTTCCCTTTGAGTAATTCATATGGAGTCTTGGCCTTCAGTTTATGTATTAAACTTCTATTCAACACATAGTTGGAGGTGTTCACTGCCTCTGCCCAAAAGGATAGAGGAATGTGAGCATCTGACAACAATGTAGTGACAGATTCAATAAGGGTTCTATTTTTCCTTTCAGCTACCCCATTTTGTTGAGGAGTTTTAGGAGCTGAGAAAGTGTGTCTGATCCCTTCACTCTGACAGAACTCTTGCATAAGAAGAGAATCAAACTCTGTCCCATGATCACTTCTGATCAGGGCAATGTGAGTATTGAAATCAATCTGTATGCATTTGAGAAACTCTGTCAAACACTTAAAGTTATCAGACTTCTTCCTCAGAAAGAACACCCATGTGAATCTAGAGAAGTCATCTACAACCACTAAAGTGTAAGATTTCCCTCCTAAGCTTTGTACTGTAATGGGTCCAAAAAGATCCATGTGTAACAGATACAAAATCCTAGGTGAATCACTCTTATTAAGTGACTTGAAACTATTTTTGGTTTGCTTGCCTAATTGACAAGCCCTGCAGAGTCCTTTCTTCTTGTAGGGACCAGAAGGTAGTCCTCTAACAAGGTTGTCCTTGGATAGCCTAGCAATGGTTCTAAGTTTTATATGCCCTAATCTCTTATGTCATAACTCATTAGGTCTACAAATAGAATTAAACAGACAAATATCTACTTTAGTTGAAAGAAAGTCTACTAAATAGATGTTACCTTTCCTTTTACCTGTCAACATAGTTGTGTTGTCCTCTGATTTGATCTTGCATAAGGATTTGCTGAAAGTCACTTGTTAGCCTTCATCATATAGTTGACTGATACTGATCAAGTTGTGCTTCAGTCCTTCCACATAGGCTACTTTCTTAAATGTGACTGTGCCAATCTGGACTACACCATATCCTTTTGTTAGTCCAAAATATGAATCACCAAATATGACTTTGGGTCCAAGCTTGGCTTTGAAGGATGTGAAGTTGTCCTTGTTTCCTGTCATATGCTTGGAGCACCCACTATCCAAATACCATTGCTGGTTTGATGTTGGATAGGTTTTCTTCTGCACATAAAGCAATTTACTTGTTTTTGACCCAGTTTACCTTGGGCCTAGGTAGATAACCTTTAAATTCAGAAATAAATGACATCCCTGATTGACTCTTATAACCTTCAGGATGATATCTCCTTGGAGGTATTATCCATTCAGTATAAGGGTTAAATCTTTGGGATGAAGGACCCCTAGGTTTGGATTTTGATTTACCCTTGAATAAGTTTTCAAAGCTCTGATCTTTGCTCAACGATCGCTGAGCTGAGTTCGACGATCTTGGGTCAGATCGTCGAGCTCCATTCGAAGATCGACTGTGGCAGAGTTCAGGGTTTAGAGATCGTCGACCTGAGTTCGATGATTTTGCCTGAGATCGTTGATCTCCGTTCGGCGATCGTCTAGCTCCGTTCGACGAATTCTGTTGAACTCTTGTTTTCTTAAGTAAGTTAGAATTTTTCCTAGCTACCTCTACAACTCCCTTACCTTTATCAGAGATAAATTTAATTGGGGTTGTTAGAACTATAGGTTGGCTGGATGAAGCACCCAAGCCCAGTGTATTATTAAACCTTGAGTTCACTGTGCTTGTGATGTCCATTAGCTTGATACTTCTCCCATTAAGGGATTCTTCAAGCTTTTTGGCCTCTGATAGCTCACTTTTCAGTGAAGCTATCTGCTCCCTACAGCACTCCAACTCCTTAGAGAGTTTGAGGTTTTCTGATTTTAAGGTACTGTGTTCAGATAATTGATTTCTGAGAGAAATGATTTCCTTCTCAGATTTTAATAAGTCTAAACATAGTGCTTTAAACCCATACTTAAAGTCCTCAGAATTAAAATCAAAAGAACTTATTACCTGGTCATCTTCAAATTGAGTCTCTGATTCAGATTCTGACTCTTCTGCATCAGAATTGTGTTGTGAGGCATTGATAGCCATCATGCAGAATTCCTTTTCTTCAACATCATCCTCATCATCACTTGAGTTGGATGAAGCTTCTGATTCTTCTTCTCTCTCACTCCAAGTTTCAGCAACAAATCCCTTCCTTGTGTGTTTGTTCTTGCTGGAGGAGGGTTTGTCATTGCTATTCTTCTTGAAGTCCTTGTCTTTTCTTCTTTCTTTCTTGTCCTTTTTGTTCTTGTTTTTGTTTTCTGGACAGTCAGGCACAATGTGGCCTGGTTTCCTGCAACCAAAACAGATAATCTCTTTGTTATTTGATTTATCATACCTTGGCTTGTCATGCTCTTTTTATGATCTTTTCCTGAAGTCCTTTCTGGCCATTTTGTAAAATCTTTTGGCCAGTAGACTTAGCAATTCATCATTGCCTGTAACCTTGTCTTCAGGCTGATCTTCAGTGGCTTTGAAAGCTATTGACTTTTATTTTCTTGTAGCTGTTGAGGCAGCCTTCTGCTCTTCTTCTCTATTCTTAATGAGCAGCTCATAAGACTTGAGCTTGCCCAAGAGAGCTTCAGTTGTGATCTCATTGAGACTTCTGGCATCCTTGATTGGCCAGATTCTTGAGTCCCAAGTGCTTGTAAAGCACATTAGGATTTTATCATTTAGCTCAGTCAATGAGATCTTTTTATCCAAAGTTTTCAGCTCGTTAACTATGAGACTGAGTCTGTTATACATGTCTGCTACTGACTCAGCTTCTCCTTTCTTGAAATTCTCATATTGGGTTATGAGATGAGATCTTCTGTCTTTTCTCTCATCAGCTGATCCTGAGACTATTTCAGATAGCTTGTCCCAGATGTCCTTTGCTGAGTTGCATTCCGCTACCTTTTGGAATATCTCATCAGACATAGTCTGGGCTAGAATGTTCATAGCCTTTGCATCAGCCAATTTCCATTTCTTTATTTCTGCATCTGTTCCTGAAGGAGGTGGAACAACACTTGTGCTTGTATTCTCTGGAGGTCTTGGACACACTGTCAAAATAGAATTGAAAATGTCTTCATCAATAGAATTCATGTACAGTCTAATCCTTGCCTTTCAAAGTGCAAACTTAGATAGATTGCACACTGGAGGTCTGGTGGTAGCATAATCTTTGTTTTGGGCCATGTTTTGTGAAGAAATAATTTTAATAACAAAATCAAAACAAGCAGATCTAACAAGAGGGATCTTTGGGTTCAGGTGTTAGCCTGTACAACCACTAAGGTATGGTATTTTTAACCAACCTGGCTCTGATACCAATTGAAAGTGCAAGTTAGATCTGATATACTCTAGAGGGGGGGTGAATAGAGTATGATGCTTGCTAAAAACTTTTTACAACTGTTATTGTATTCCTAAGTGAACAGGGAAGCAAATAGCATAAAGTAAATCTAAACACAGAATAATCACAGATCAATCACAAAGCAATCACAAAGCACAGCCAGATACAAAAGAAAGACAAGCAACCAGAAGACACAAGGAACTATAGTGGTTCCCCAATCAACCTGGGTACATCCACTCTTCTACCACCATAGGTAGGAATCCACTGCAGGATGAGTTGATCAGGTGTCCTGGGCACAATGAGCTTTTGATACGGTGCTCAAAAACCAAACCAGATTTGTTGATCAGGTGTCTTGCCACCACTGAGTTTTGATAAGGTCTCAGAAACCAATTACAAACTTTTGAAGGGAGTTTGAAAAACCCTTTACAGCAGAGATAGAGAGAGAGAAAGGGATGAGATGATCTTCTCTGTCAACAGTCAGAGAGAAGATAGTGGATGTTGTCAAAGCTCCCCCTGAGATCTTGAGTTGTTCAGGAAGTGAAACTTTGTAGTAGGGTGATAGACCTTCAGAAAATTTGATCTCCAGCAAAAGATGATTTCAGCAGCAACTGAAATGTGTGGTGTCTGGAGTCTTGAATGATGATGGCCTTCGAACACTTGAATCAAGAGAGATCTGAAAATTTCAGTTAGTTGATCTTCTTTTGTGATATGTGTTCTTGTATGAATTTTTGAGACTGAGAATGTCTGCAACTCTCTTTCTTTCTTTTGTGTAATTATTATTGTAAAAGTTGTAATTCTTGTTGTTGCAGAGAATTGTTGTTGCAGAATATGTGTGTCTAACTCTTAGAGGAGAATGAAAAACTGAACTTTTATTCCTTTGATCTGAATAGAAATGATCCTCTGTCCAAGATAGTCGTTAGCCTGTCAATAAATGACTTCCTTAACTGTATTTGTCTTCTGGAGGAAAGTCCAATAAAACATTACTTGAAGATTCCTTGAAACTTGCTCGAAATTAATTGAAAATGGCTACAAGATCTCTGACATAAATACTGAGAATAATTCTACAACTGTCTGAATTTGAATCTTGAAAAACGTCTAACTCTTCAGAAAAACGTCGAACTGAGCTCCACTATCGTTGAACTGAGCTCAGAGACTGGACTTAGACAGAAACAGAGATCGTCGATCTGAGCTCAACTATCGTCGAACTGAGCTCAGAGATAGAGAATCAAACTGGAGTCAAGAACGTCGATCTGAGCTCGAAGATCGTCGAATGGAGTTCGACGACTCGTTGAAGTTGAGCTCAGAGATCGTCGAATGGAGTTCGATGATTCTTCGAAGTGACGATCGTAGAATGGAGTTTGACAATTCGTCGTACTGAGCTCGATGAAATGACTTAGTCTCCAAAACTGAAATCTCTGGTCTTGAGGGCAGCTTTCAAACCTAACTACTAACCCTTAGACTCAATTCTAATTGACCTTTAGATCTATACAATGAGGTCAAGACAGGTTTCCTAAGAGACATAGTGATCCTTGCCCAAATTAGTAATAGGGTGTTCCAACACAACCTTATTCCTAAGAACTGATAGGTCCTAGATATGCTATTTTTATCCACTTTGCACCCTATAAAATCTGAATCTAAAAATCATGTTAGTTTAAAGTCATTACTTATATAGTACCATCGACCAAAATTTGGTGTACCTTTAAAGTATCTTCATATCCTCTTTACAGATGTATAATGTGATTCCCCAGTATTCACCTAATATCTAGCATATACACATGTTGCAAACATAATATCTGGTCTACTAGCAGTATGGTAGAGCAAATATCCAATGATGTTTATGTATAGAGTTTTATCAAAAGGCTTCCCATTTTCATCTTTGTCTAGAGACATATTTGATCGCATTGGAGTCCTCATAGAGGTTGCATTTATTGGCACCAAAATGTCGATACCAAATCTCTGTGCACTATCGTGAGTTATGTCGAATGGTAGAGGGAAAAAGTCTTGCTGCCCGAATTGATGGAATATGATGGTCGTGAGTAGTCGGTTGTTTCGAGCCATAGATGAATTCAAAAAGACTGGTTGTGACTAAGAAAATGAGTTCGCCTAGGAACCTCAGGAGAGGTCGCATGACTAGAAAAGGCAGGTCATCCAATTCGCCTAAAGCAGGCTGTGCGGTTAAGCGGACATGTTGCCTGGGTTGCTTAAAGCAGGTCGCGCGGTATGACGAAACGTAGCCGCAAGTTAGCGTTACGACTTATCCATCTGATCCCCCCATAAAAGAGAGGGTTGGACCCCTATTTATTGGAATCTGGGGTTGCCCGGACGGGTAGGCCCGGGAAACTTGGGTACCTTGGGGAGGGAGACCTCATATCTAGGAAAAGGCTAGTCGCACGGCTAGCAGCTGATATTACTTAGACCTACCAAAAATTGGGAAAGGCTGACCACAAGCTCTACCAAGGGGTAGACCTCACAGTCACCAAGACTAGAGAGAGCTAACAGTGCGACCTCACGATTATCACGGTCAGGAGAAGGAAGATTATGAACTCTCCTAAGGAGGGAGACCTCGCATTCACTGCAATGAGTGCTAACCATGCGAACTCACGGTCAATGTGGTCAAAAGAAGGTAGACCGCGAGCTCTCCCAAGGGGAGGTCTCGTGGTCACTGCAACAAGAGCTGATTGTGCGACCTCGCCGTTAGTGCGGTCAGGAGAAGGAAAAACCACGATCTCTGCTAAGGGGGAGACCTCGCGGTCACTGCAATGAGAGTTGACCGTGCAACCTCATGTTCAGCGAGGTCAGGAGAAGGCATATTATGAGCTCTCCTAAGGGGGAGACCTCGCAGTCACTACAATGAGAGCCGACCATGCGACCTCGTAGTCAGCACGGTCAGGAAAAGGCAAACTGCGAGCTCTTCCAAGGAGGGTACCTCACTATCACTATAATGAGACTTGACTGTGCGTCCTCATGGTCAACGCAGTCAGGAGAAGGTGGACCACAAGCTCTCCCAAGGGGGAGACCTTGCGAATGCTGCAATAAGAGCTAGCCACGCGACCTCACAGTCAATGCAACCAACAGAAGGCAAACTGCGAGCTCTACTAAGGGGGAGATCTCGTGGTCACCACGGCTAGAGAAAGCTGACCGCGTGACCTTGCGGTTGGCGTAGTCTAGGAAAGGGTAAACTATCGGGCACCCTAAATCGGTCACCTTGGATAGGATCACCGACTACTGGGTAAACAACATTCTCCATTCTAAATTTCTTGATCAACTCTTTAGTGAACTTACTCTAGCATATGAAGATTTCATCATCATATTGTTTCACTTGGATGTCTAAGAAATATTTTAGCTCTCTTATACTACTCATTTCAAACTTCATTTGCATCAAATTAGCAGATTTTTTGCAAAGTTTGTCATCTGTAGATTCAAAGATAATGTCATTAACATATATATGTACTAACAATATCTTGCCTCTAACTACCTTTATGAATAATCTCTTATCTATCTTTCTCCTTGAAAACTTATTTTCAATGAGAAAGCTAAATAGGGTTTCATACCAAACATTAGGTGCTTATTTTAAGTCATACAATATTTTTTTAAGAAAGTAAATATGATCAAGAAAGGTAGAAATAACAAAACCTAGAGGCTACTCTACATACACTTCCTCCTTAAGAACTTCATTATGGACTGCCAATTTCACATCCATTTGGTAGACTTTAAATCATTTGTGAGCTTTATAGGATAAGAACGGTCTAATAACCTATACTTTGGCCACTGGTGCAAATGTCTGGTCAAAGTCTATTCCCTCTTTTTGTCTTTATCTTTTTGCTACCATTCTAAGTTTTTTTAAAATTATCACCCCATGCTCATCCATTTTGTTACTATAAACCCACTTGGTTCCAATTACGTACTGATGTTGGGAGTCTAAGAATTAACTTCCACACCTTGAATCTCATGAATCAAGTGAGTTCTTCATGCATGTCAACTATCCAAGTATGATCAATATTGGCCTTTTCAAATTCTTTGGCTCAATTTGAGACAAGAAGCTGAGGTGCAATGATTCATTTAGAGTTGTCCTTCTTATGTGCACACCTTGGCTGAGGTCTGCAATGATAGGTTGTGGTGGATAGTCTCTTTGATGTCATGTGGTTGCTTGCGGTCTTCTTTTAGTTCCTGGTTCTTCAACTTCAGCATGTTGTTCTGTTACAGTTAGATCTCCTGCTCACCAATAATCAGGTCCTTGAGCTTTGAGTCTATACCTACAATAGTAGAAGAACTAGGAAAGCTCTCATGTATCAAGCTTGACTCATCAAATACAACATTTATTGATTCCTCCGCACATTTGTTTTTCTTGATATAAATTCTATATGATTTATTATGGTTGTACCCCACAAAGATGCCTTCAAAGAATTTCTCAGTAAATTTAACAAGATATAATTTTTCATTATTCAGCATATATTATTTTCTTCCAAAGATCTTAAAGTATGACAAAGTTGGTTTTTTTCCTTTCATTAGCTCATAGGGAGTCTTATTATGATTCTTGTTGATTAGGGATCTATTTTGTACATGACAAGCAACATTGACTACTTCAGCCCAGAGATATTCTAGTAGTGAAGAGTCACCCACTATAGTATTATTTGCCATAATAAGTGTTTTATTCTTTCTCCTAGCTACTCCATTTTACTGTGGAGTCCTAGGAGAGGAGAATTCTTGAAAGATTCCTAGGCCCTTTCATAATTCTATCATAGTTCTAGACTAGAAATCTATTATTTGGTCACTTCTAATTTTGACCACATAACAGTGAATTTAATTATAGATTTAATTGCTTGACAAAAGTATAAAGATGCCTAAAGTATTTGACTTTCTTTTTAGAAATAACACATATACATATTTAGAGTAATAACTAATAATCACAAAGGTGTATGATTTCCCTCCTAAACTATGAATTGTCATAAGACCAAACAAGTTCATTTGCAATGTTGAATTTTCTCAAAGTGGTCAGCAAGATAGCCCAAAGCCAAATTAATATTCTCGGCACTACCTAGTTCACACTTTGATCAAGCGAAAACCCAAGGAGCAAGGTTAACACCAACAACCAATGGAAGCACAAGCAGATCTTTTATTCATTACACTTCTTTACAAGGCGAGGTATACGTAGCGAGACATGATTTCGCTAGTACAACAACTATAAACAGAAAGAAAAACAAGCCGAGCGAACAACACTGCAGATCGCCGAGACCGCCTAGTCGCTGAAGCCGCCCGATCTCTAGCTGCTACACGCCAAATAGAACACGGAGTCCGCCTGAGACCGTGAGGCCGCGCGGAAACTTCGTTATTCGCGTACTGCTGATGAACTGATGAACAGACCGCCTACCCGCCTGCGACTGGCGGACATGTTATTGGAACTTGACAAAGTTGAAGCAGAGAACTGACAAGCCGCAGAGCGAGCTGCTGAAACCGCAGAGATCGCACACTTCCAAGTACTTGACCGAAGTCAAAGCCAAACTCCTGGCTCCTTGAAGCTAGCCGCACGACCTGCATACAACAAACATTTAACTCTGATTCAATCCGCGCGGACAAAAAACTGAGACCGCAGCACTTTGACGAGCCCCCACTTACTGTCCACTCAGTTACTGTAGACGTGCCGGTGGGTCCTATTTATAGGCAAGGTGAGGAGTGTGGTCACCGCCCTAGTGGATAGAGACACCGCCCCAGCCCATGCGCTAACAAACACCCGTCCGCTGAGTCCGCAAGGACTTAGCTGGATTCCAATTAACAAACTGCCAGGAGCAAGGCACGGATCACAACAAGGCGGACTTGCCTCACACTATGCGGACAAGGTACAGTCCGCACAGTCCGCAATATCACCAAATGGACAGCCACAACCCCTTCAGCAACAATTCGTATACTGAAGAGGTAGTCTGCATAGTACAAGACCAAAGCCTCCATCCGCCACAAGTCCACGACCAAAGGCAGGATTAGCAGCAGTCCGCCTGGTCAACAGCGGACTTGGCGGATACAGCGGACACACTGGACTTGTTACATAATGTGACCAAGTCCAGTAAATCACAAAGGGCCTAACACAAGCTTGGCGGACAAGGCTCAGTCCGCCAAACACCCAAAATGAAAACGCCAACACTCCTTCAGAGTTAAGGCAGAGTCCGCAAGCAAACTCGCACGGTTACCCAAACGGCCAACTGTCGGACTCCACACACCAGTCCGCCACAACAACAACATTGTTGTACTACCAGAGCCCGGGAAGGCCACAGCCAAACTCCTAAGGCCAGTCCGCAACAGCGGACACCGCGGACATGCCAGTCCGCAAGCCTCCAAGAAAGCCAACACCCTGTCTGTAGACAGCAGTTTGCCCAGGCCGCGGACACAGGCCGCACAGGCCGCCCGGAAGAATAGCCAGAGCCTAGGCCTATCACCAGGCCGCATAACAGCAGTCCGCCCAGTCCTCCTAGTCCGCCCATTCCACGGACTCTGTCCGCTTAGACCGCCCGGCCTGCCCATCAACCACTTTCACTTCACAAATTTCAACACTCCCCCTTGAAGTGAGAAGTGGTAACCAAGCCCAGCAAGCTGCGCAACCGCTCAAAAGGGCCCTTCGATAGTGGCTTCGTGAAGATGTCAGCAAGATTACCTTCACTCCGAACATGCCCGACCAGAAGAGATCCCTCCAACACCTTCTCACTTATGAAGTGGTGATCGATCTCAATATGTTTGGTCCTAGTGTGATACATTGGATTGTTTACCAGCTTGAGAGCACTCTCATTGTCACCTCAGAGTAAGTTGACCCTTGAACTTCTTCATGCACATCCTCCATAAGCCTCCTCAACCAGATGGCTTCCCGAGCAGTCAAGGCCGAAGCCTTATACTCTGCCTCCGTAGTTAAGACGGACACCGAGTACTGCTTCTTGCTACACCACGAGATGCTAGCTGATCCGCAAGTGAACACAACCTGAAGTTGACCTTCGATCATCCGAATCACCGTCATAGTCAGCATCCGTGTACCCAAGCAAGGAAAAATCCGAGTCCCTTTTTTAGAGCAGTCCCATGTCAGAAGTTGTCTTGACATACTTCAGAATGTTCTTTGCCGCCATTGGATGAGACTTCCTTGGTTCAGCCATAAACCGACTTACTCGGCCAACAACATAAGCATTGTTTGGCCTTGTAATCATCAGGTAGATCAAGCTTCCAACAAGAGCTCGGAACACCAAGGGGTCAGAAAGAATCCTTCCCTCATCTCGTCGAAGCTTCAGCACATGCTCCAGTGGAGTAGAGCAACTCTTTCCTTCACCCATACCGAACCGCTTCACAATGCGATCTGCATACCCTCTTTGACAAATGAGTATACCGCTCTTCTTCCTCTCCACTTCAAGACCGAGAAAGTGATGAAGCACTCCCAAGTCTTTCATCTCGAAGCGTATAACAAGCTCAGCCCTGAGCCTTGCTACTTCCTCCTCCGAATTCCCTGTGATGATCATGACATCCACATACAGCAGGACCAAGACTTGAAGCTCCCCCTTCTTCTTGACGAACAAGCTAGAATCTGAGTTGGACGTAAGATAACCGCAGAATTGCAAATACTCTGCTATCTTCCCATACCAAGCTCTAGGAGCTTGCTTTAACCCATAGAGAGCCTTCTTGAGTTTGCATACATAGTCTGGATGATCTACATAAACAAATCGAAGTGGATGATCCATGAAGATGTCTTTGTCAATTTCTCCGTAAAGAAAATCATTCTTCACATCAAGCCGACACATCCTCCAACCCTTGCTAGCAGCCAAGGCGATCACCACTCTAACTGAAGTCAGCTTCACAACCGGACTAAACGTCTCCTCATAGTCTTCTCCATACTGCTGTGAGAATCCTCGAGCAACCAGGCGAGCTTTGTATCTATCAATGCTCCCATCAGCCTTCTTCTTTAACTTAAACACCCACTTGCAAGTCACTGGAGTAATGTCATCAACCTTGGGCACAAGATCCCAGGTTTCATTATTCTTGAGAGCAGCAATCTCTTCCTTCATGACATCTTCCCACTCCTTGACTCCAGTGGCCTCATTGAAGTTTGCAGGCTCTCGCTCATCCAGAGGACCTGCAAAGAAGTAGGAGACAAAGCTCAATGCATTCCCATCACAGTAACAAGCCGGTAGCTTAATAACCCTCTTCGATCTCCGAAGGGTCTGCCCCTTGATTACTACTTTCGTTGCTTCCTCAGGCTTAACTCCTACTTGGAGCAAGCTTTGAGCAATGCTCCCACTGCTTCCTGAGCCAGAAGGCCCAGCCTCAGAGTTTGAAGCAACAGGAGCTGCTGGTGAAACAACAAACTCCTCTTCCAAGTCTTCAGCGGCCACCATCAGTTCTTCATCAACCTTGCTTCCGGTTAGCTCAACCGAGCTACCTCCATACGACGTTAGCTTGTCAAAGACAACGTCTCTTGACACAACGAACTTCTTCATCGCAGGATCCATGCATTTTCATCCCTTCTTCCGCTCATCGTAGCCAATAAAGACAAGCTTCCTTGCCTTTGCATCCAGCTTAGTCCGTGAAGCATCCGAGACATGCACATAGCAAGTTGAACCGAACACCCGAAGGTGTCCCACACTAGGCTTCTCCTTCAGTAACAACTCAATAGGAGTCTTCATGTTGATCGGGCTAAGCGACATTCGGTTGATGACATAAGAAGCACAAGACATCCCCTCCACTCAAAAGGGCCTTGGAATGTCTTTCGCATGAAGCCAACATTTGCAAGTCTCCGTCAAATGATAGATCTTCCGCTCCTCTACTCCATTTTGTTGTGGAGTGTGAGCACAAGTGAGCTCTCTCTGAATTCTGTGCTTCTTGCAGAAGTTAGAAAACTCGGAGGAAACAAACTCACCCCCTTTATCTGTTCTAAGTTTCTTGATCTGCAAGCCAAGCCGGCCCTCTACTAGCTCCTTGAACTCCACAAACAACCGGAAGGCTTCAGACTTCTCCTTCAAGAAATAAACCCAAGTATATCTTGAGTAGTCATCAATCAAGATAAGCATGTATTTGCTTCCAACAAGGCTGGCAGTGACAGTTGGTCCCATCAAGTTACCATGAATGCATTCCAAAGGTTGCTTGCTCCTTGTTTGTGATTTATCAAACGGAAGGCGATGTGCCTTATCGTATTGACATCCCGCACAAACATACCCGTCACCAAAGGAGGACAACTTAGGCAAACCTCTCACCAAACTTCTATTAGCCATAGCCTTCAGCTTGTCCATTCCTACATATACCAGCCTCTCATGCCAGATAGCAGCGCTATCGTTGGCTCTCATTCGATTAACATAAGCATTAGTAGCAAGAACAAATAAGTTCTTAACTCTCCTTCCTACATGAGCAACATCAGCCTTAACCGCTGATACGTTGTGAAGGAACTTCACGTCTGTTGGCCCAAACAGAACGTGATAACCAGCATCAACTGCATTGGTCACTAAGAAGAGGTTTTTCTTCATGCCCGGTACGTGATACACACTCCTTAAAGTGAGTGGCCCCTGATCACTACCCAAAGACACAACCCCCTCTTTCTCTACTGCATAAACAGTGTTATCAGCAGTTATGATAGCTTCGTTACCTGAGTATGCTTGCAAGGAAGAGAACTTCGATTTGTCTCCGGTGAGGTGATGACCATACCCGGAGTCCACGATCCATTCGCCATTGAAGTCCTCAGCAGACAATGCGCGGACACAAGTGCCCGTCATGAAGGCTCCACCCCATTCTGCTTCCTCATTCTTAGAGCAAGCTTCCTCCTTGCCTGCAGCATGCCCAGGCTACAGCTTGACTTTGCAGTCCCGCTTGAAGTGCCCTCGCTGATGACACCTATAACACTTCAGGTTCTTCTTCCAGTCCTTTGGAGCAGCGCTCCTCTCCAGCTGATAAGAAGTTGAAGGCTCTTTCTCACCAGCGATCTGCTTCTTCTTGCCTTCCCATCTCTTCTTCTTCTTTCCCGTGAAGAGTGCTTCACTGCTCTCCTCAGAGACAGTAACTACAGCCATCTGCCTTGCCAAGCTTTCCTGTAAAGCAAGCAGATTCTCAAGCTCCAGCAAAGATGGTTGAGTAGCCCAGCCTTGAACTGTTGTCACAAAGGCAACATACTCCTTCCGCAAGCCGCGGATTACGTGCCTTTTTAACTTAGCCCCAGAGATAGGCTCCTTAGGATCAAGAGCTGAAATCTCTGCACACAGACTCTTCATCTTCAAGAAGTATTTAGAGATAGACAAGTCTCCTTGAGTTGTCTTGGCCAACTCATTCTCCAGATACTGAAGTCTAGCCACATTCTTCCTATTGAACAACTCATCAATGGTTGTCCAAATGTCAGCAACAGACTGACATCCAATAATGTGATCAAACAGTTCTGGTGAAACAACTCTTTTGAGAACAAACTCTGCCTTAGCATTTGTTTTTCTCCAGAGTCTCATCTGCTCAGCAGTTCCGAAAGCAGTCATCACTTCCTATCTGTCGTCACCACCGACGACCTCCCATAGATCCTCACCAAGAAGGTAACTCTTCATGCACGACTTCCACTTCTTGAAGTTAGTCGGTGTTAAGAGTTCAATGCCAAGATCTCTTGCATAACTCCCTTCCATTACAACAACTGTTGATTAGTAATCTTTCAAAAGCTCAGAGCACCAACATAGGTTGAACACCACTCAAGAACAGAGTAACAACACTGGTTGAACACCGCTCAAGCAACTGAACCTCCCTTTGATACCATGTTGAATTTTCTCAAAGTGGTCAGCAAGATAGCCCAAAGCCAAATTAATATTCTCGGCACTACCCAGTTCACACTTTGATCAAGCAGAAACCCAAGGAGCAAGGTTAGCACCAACAACCAATGGAAGCACAAACAGATCTTTTATTCATTACACTTCTTTACAAGGCGAGGTATACGTAGCGAGACATGATTTCACTAGTACAACAGCTATAAACAGAAAGAACAACAAGCCGAGCGAACAGCACTGCAGACCGCCGAGACCGCCGAGTCCGCCTAGTCACTGAAGCCGCCCGATCTCTAGCTGCTACACGCCGAATAGAACACAGAGTCCTCCTGAGACCGCGAGGCCGCGCGGACACTCTGTTATTCGCGTACTGCTGATGAACTGATGAACAGACCGCCTACCCGCCTGAGACTGGCGGACAGGTTATTGGAACTTGACGAAGTTGAAGTAGAGAACTGACAAGCCGCAGAGTGACCTGCTGAGACCGCAGAGATCGCACACTTCCAAGTACTTGACCGAAGTCAAAGCCAAACTCCTGGCTCCTTGAAGCTAGCCGCACGACCTGCACACAACAAACATTTAACTCTGATTCAATCAACGCGGACAGAAAACTGAGACCGCAGCACTTTAACGAGCCCCCACTTACTGTTCACTCAGCTACTGCAGATGTGTCGGGGGGTCCTATTTATAGGCGAGGTGAGGAGTGTGGTCACCGCCCTAGTGGATAGAGAAACCGCCCCAGCCCGCGCGCTAACAAACACCCGTCCACTGAGTCCGCAAGGACTTAGCCAGATTCCAAGGAACAAACTACCAGGAGCAAGGCACAAATCACAACAAGGCGTACTTGCCTCACACTATACAGACAAGGTATAGTCTGCACAGTCCACACAGTCCGCACAGTCCGTAACATCACCAAATGGACAGCCACGACCCCTTCAACAACAGTCCGCATACTAAAGAGGCAGTCCGCATAGTACAAGACCAAAGCCTCCATCCGCCACAAGTCCACGACCAAAGGCAGGATTAGCAACAGTCCGCCCGGTCAACAACGGACTTGGCGGATACAGCGGACACACTGGACTTGTCACAGAATGTGACCAAGTCCAGTAAATCACAAAGGGCCTAACGTGAGCTTGGCGGACAAGGCTCAGTCCGCCAAACACCCAAAACAAAAACTCCAACACTCCTCCAGAGTTAAGGCAGAGTCCACAAGCAAACTCGCACGGCTACCCAAACGGCCAACTGCCGGACTCCACACACCAGTCCGCCACAGCAACAACATTGTTGTACTACCAGAGCTCGGGAAGGCCACAACCAAACTCCTAAGGACAATCCGCAACAACGGACATCGCGAACACGCCAGTCCACTAGCCTCCAAGAAAGCCAACACCCTGTCCGCAGACAGCAGTTCGCCCAGGCCGCGGACACAGGCTGCACTGGCCGCCCAGAAGAATAACCAGAGCCTAGGCCTATCACCAGGCCGTATAATAGCAGTCCGCCCAGTCCGCCTAGTCCGCCCAGTCCGCAGACTCTGTCCGCTCAGACCGCCCGACCTGCCCATCAACCACTTTCACTTCACAAATTTCAACATACAAAAGATATTGGAATCTTGTGAATTCCTTGGATTCAATGCTCTTAAAGGAAGCCTTTGTTTGCTTTCCTATTTTACATGCATACCATTATCCATCTTTAATGCACTTCTATTTGGGTCCATCTCTTATTAAATTTTCTATTAATAGTTTATTTATAGTCTTATAATTTATATAAGCTAATATTTTGTGTCATTGAACACAAAGAGATGCTCTATCATTTGCTACCAAACATATAGGTGTAGAAGAATCTAAATATACGAAATTTAAGCAATATATATTTTCATTAAAAGTGCATGTTAGTATTATTTTAGAGTCTATAGATCCCTTAATCAAGAACTTATCCTTGTGAAACTCAATAATATATCATAAGTCACAGAGTTAGCTTATATAAAAATATCTGAGTTAATTAGAGAAGTTTAGGAATATTTTATAGAAAAATATATTTTAATATTTTAGAAAAGACAATATTGAAGATTACTTTTAGAAATAAGCAAAATTTAATATTTCTTCACTATCACTGGTGGTAGAAACTACCACCAAGCACTAGTTCACAGAGAATGAATCTTAAGATTGATGAACAAAATAACCTTTCAATATATTTTGCTTTAATATTTTTAAGGGAAAATATTATTAAAAACATTTTTATAGCAGAAAAAATCAAGTTAATGGAATAATAAAGGAGATGATTTTATTTCATAAGAAATTAATTACAAAAATATTTGATTTCTATAACACTAGAAATCAAGGAGAAATATGAAAATCTCTTTTTTGTTTTTTCATCGGTCCTTCTCCCAAGGACTGACTAGATATAGCTTATCATACCCTAGATATGACCTCGAGCCTCACCCTAGATCTACACCAAGACCTAGTCTCCACAACACGCAATGAATTCCCCCTAAGTCTCACAAGACTTAGTTGTCAACAACCACAATGAATTACCCATAAAATCCATCCTTGAATCCAACGTTCTCCCCGAACGATTTCTCCACACACATTACAAAAAAGGAAAAGTAAAAAATAATTACAAGATAATAAAAATGAAAGAGAGACTCCCTAAGAATTTTTGAAAATGAAGACGAAGGTGATGTAGATGTTGGTGTTCTTGATGTGTTTTCCCTTTGTGTTGAATATTCGTTGTAGACTATCTCATTTAAAATCTTCATTTGATCTTCGTGTTTGACCAAGGGAGTTCTCTCAATCTCTGGAGACGAGCCTCTCTCAAGATATTTGGAGTTCTAGCTTTGGAGGTGAGAAATCGTTTCCATAGAAGTGGAAGAGCCGATGATAGTGATACCACTCAGCGGTATCTTATTATGTAGACATGTGGCTGATGTTATGGAGATTGTGGCATAAACCGTGGATATTGTGGCTGAAACCGTGGAGATCGTGGTACTACCGCCCCGCGTTAGCTGTTTCGTGTGCATCGTGTGCCTAGATCGAGCTAATCATGGCGAAGATCGTTGCCTTATTATATTGCGGTAGCTATAACACCTGGTGTAAGCACCCATCACATCTTCATTGTAAAAACCGCCCATATACTACCCTGCGTTAGAACACTGACAATGATTTTCGGCCTCTAACTTATTTCCTCATTCAATATATGATTTTACCTGCATGACGTGTGCACTATAAACACACACATGACTAGATCAAATACATCATGACATTTTATATTCTCAAACAACGAGGTGGGGAATATATGCTCCAACATGGATTTTTACTGGTCTTTGGACAGTACTGTAAAAAATAATTACCTTACCTTAGGAACCCAAAGAGTATTAGGTCTTTGGTTCTTTTTACTTATAGAAGCAGAATGTTTCTTAATAATAGTATTAGTTAACTTAATATTATTTGCTCTAAGTATTATTGGATTGAACCAACAATCCCTGTGAAAATGAACAATCTTTTCACATCACCAACAATCAAATCTGTTGTATGTTTTCTTCTGACTCACTTGATGATATGAGTGTCAATGCTGGTGGTCAAAAGAGCAGGCACCAAAAGTCATTGCCACATTGCAGTTAACTCTATGACTGTGTGCACGAGGCATCACAATCACTGCCCTTTTCTTGGCAGTTGGCTTCTTAGTTACTACCTTTGATTTTGCTTTTAGTGTTGGAGCATAAATGCCAACAGCAAATGACTCATGATTTTTCATAGTAATCTCTTCATGTGGTGCTTTTAATGCACTTGATCCAAGAATTTTTTTTTCTATTTCTCTAGTTCTGTAGTTTTATAATTCCACTAATGGTGCATTCATTTGTCAGATAACTATATGAAATATCATGGCCATAACTATTGTTGGGCAATAAGATTTTTTGAAAAATAATATTATTTGATGGGGATTTCCCCTTATCATTTTCCTTAGTAAAACATATACCTCCCTTATCAGGTGCAGAGAAGTTATCAATGATTGGAAGCATAGTTTGTGACTTAGAAAACTTGGTCATAATCTTTCTCTCAATTATGAGCTTGCCCTCCAAATCCTTCATAGCCTTTTCTTTTTGATTTAGAGTTTTAGCTTGTGCTTCAAGCTTCTTTTGAAGAAACAACAAGTCATAGTTTATTTTTGTTATTTCTACTCTTTTCTCATCCACCTAAGATTTAAAAGGCTCAAGAATTTCTATTTCCACAGCCTAAGCCTTGACTTTTTTTTTAATTCTTTTTAGTACTTCCAGAAGAGCACCAAATTGGTCCACAATATTAGAATCACTCCCATCATCATATGATGAGCTTGCTTTTGACCCAAACTTGATATAAATTGTTTAGCTTTAATGTATACCTTTGCAGGATATGAATCATCCTGTCTTTCTTCATCAGTTATGACTGTAAGCCCACAACTATCCTCTTCTTCAAACTCACTGTCTGATAAGGATAAAGGCGCCCTTATGCACACCTTTGTAGAAGGACAGTAATCCTAGCCCGCATCTTCAGATAGTGCAATAAGACCAAGATAGGCTTCTTCTTCTGATTTAGAAGAGCAGTTGATGTTATAACATAGTCTTTGACTTTTTAGTATTAAATCTTTTCTCCTACTTCTTGCCCTTAAGTGTTTTCTTCTCTTCAAATTTTGCATTCTCCTTTTTTGCAAGGTAGATAACTATAACATGGTCTGGTTCTTACAGTAATAACAAACAATATCAATTGAACTATTGGGTCCATTGATCTCATTTTCTTAGATTTGTAAGAAGTCAAACAAGTCAATGGTATACACATAGTTGTATTTGATGTATGTTTAAGTTCATGTATGCAGGTTAGTCTATGTCATATTGATTGGACAGGTGGTCCAAGTGACATTGACAAGTGGACTCAAAGAAGCTGACTGGAAAGGCAGGAAATTGCCTAAGTCCACGGGCATTGGGTGAAGCAAGCTCAGTCAATGCCAGTTGAACCAGAAGCTAGTGACAGTGAAGAAAAATATCTAAGTCCACAGGCGTTGAGTGAAGCCAGTTCACTCAACGCCATACAGCTAATAGCGCTAAGTAAAGTCAGGACAGTCAAAGCTTTAAGTGTTGGCAAAGCAAAAAAGTGGCTAAATCCACAGGCGTTGAGTGAAGTCAACTCACTCAACACCATATAGCCAAAAGCTCTGAGTCATGCTGATTCTGTCAAAGCCATAGAAGAAAGAGACAAAAAATTGGTTAAGTTCAGAAGCATTGAGTGAAGTTTGATCACTCAACGACATGCTAGTTCTGTCAAAGCTAAAGCAAATCTATCACAAAAAATTGGTTGAGTCTAGAAGCGTTGAGTGAAGCTTTATCACTCAACAACATGCTAGTTATGTCAAAGCTAAAGCAAATCTATCACAGAAAATCAATTAAGTCCAGAAGCATTGAGTGAAGCGTGATCACTCAATGCCATGTTGATTCAGTCAAAGCTGTGGAAGAAAGACAGGAAAATCTGTCAAGTACAAAAGCGTTGAGTGAATCCAGTTCACTCAACGCCAGATGATAGATAACATTGAGTCATGGTGCTGTTGTAAATGCCTAAGGAGAAACCAGAATTTGATTAAGTCCAGAATCGTTGAGTGAAGCCAGTTCACTCAACGCCTAGTCAAATGTTGAGGCTGAAGGAGAAAAACGTTGAGTGTAGTCAACACACTCAACGCCTTCATGTAGAGCAGAATTTTTCTAAGTCCAGAATCGTTGAGTGAAGCCAGTTCACTCAATGTTCTCAACTTCATAGTTGCAGAAAGAGCTGAAAATATTCTAAGGCAAAAACATTGAGAAAAACTTATATACTCAACACTCTCAATATCATAGTTGCAGAAAGAGCTGAAAATTATTCTAAGGCAAAAAGTATTGAGTGAAGCTTATACACTCAACGCTCTCAATGCCTAAAGTTGCAGAAGGATGCAAAATGTTGACTAAGTTAAGAAAACGTTGAGTGGAGCTTACTCACTCAACGCCTAGTAGAACAGGAAATTTTCTAAGTCCAAAATCATTGAGTATTGCTTATTCACTCAACACACTCAATGTCTGAGTAGTTGTCTGAAATTTTTTGAGTCCAAAATGGCTGATGTCAGTAAAACTAAGGATATAATCAACAGTTAAAGCAATGACACGTGTCAATCATCTCGCTGGATGACATGATTATAAATAGAAGATGAAATTTGGATCGAAACAAGTTTCTGAGCAATTAATTCATTTCGAGAAAGAGGAGCGGGACTTCGTCTTCTTCTCCCACCATTGTTGCAGAGACAAAAGCTTCAATTCAACAAATCTGAAGGGTCTCTGAGATAGCTGCTGTAATCAACACCTGCAATAGCAGAATCAGAGGATTTCTCTGAGCAAGAAGAATCAGTCAAGGTAAGTCCTAGCTGAAGTTGCTTCATGATCCAATCTGAGCCAAATCTGAAGATCAACCTCTGGATCGTTGAAGAAGTTTACAGTTCTGGATTTTCTCAAGACAGGAGGAGAGGCAGAGCAATCTAATTTTTGCAAATTCAGGTTAGCTGATTGAAGACCATCATTCTTGATCTTCCCCCTTTCATCAGCAAGATCCTGAGATTACTTCCAACACAAGCAGCAGATTGTTGAAGAACATCAACCTTGTTGTTGTGAAGAAGATAGGGCTGAGATTCACTCAGCTCGAGAATAAATTAACTCACAGATTATTTTTTGTTGAGTCAAATCAATATTTCTATTCAAAATTCTGTAGGATCTATTCAAGATCTGTGTTGTAAGCCTAATTTATAAAGGCTGAGAGTTAGATCTGGTGAGATCTGTATTGTAAGCCTAAGTTATAAAGGCTGGGTGTAGGATCTGGTATAGATCTGAGTGGTAGGATCCAGTTTTGGATCTGTGTGGTAGGGCTATTTTTCTTAGCCTGTGTTGTTAGACATTTGTGCCTGTAGTAGGTGACCAGGTGATTACTAAGTGGGTGGGCTGAGAGCCTGTGTTGTAAGCCTCAGTGGAGACGGAGTGATCCAGTGGGATCGTGTTGTAATCTCTAAGGAGCCAAGTTATTGGAGAGGCGCATTGTCTAACATTCTGTTAGAAGGCGGGAGAGAAAGTGGATGTACTCATACACTAGGGAACCGCTATAAAGCTACTGTATCATCTAGGTGATATAATTGAAAGCATCAACAATTATATCATAATACATAGCATAATCTGATAAAGGTTAAAAGTAACTAAAAAGTTCAAGAAACCTATTCACCCCCGGGTGATTTGCTGCCATTATATTCAAAGACTTTCATGAACAATATTTGTTTTGTTTAGAGCTACACCTGTCCTCCTTGGATTTATGTAGGGATAATTCCTTGTTCAGGGATCTTATGAATTTATCATTCAAATCATAATTAGAGAACTCTCTCTCATATGTTCTCAGTTCATTCATAATTTTGAATAACTTCTCAAAGCACTCAAAGATTGAATCCTTATCTTCCCTGAATGCTTCGTATTTCTGATTCAACAAGGACTTTTTATCATCCTGAATTTCTTCAGTTCCCTCCATGAACACAATAAAAGAATCTCACAACTCTTTTATAGTCTTGTAGTAAATTAAATTTTGAAAGGTAGAATCATTAATTACACAGTCAAGAATGTTCTTAGCTCTCTTGTCCATGGTGACCGAGGTAATTTCATCTTTATCCATCTCAGAGTACTTCTTTGGGACTTGTATTGTTAGATCAGTGGTTGAACTCTTCATGGGAATAAAAGGACATTCTTCTATGGTGATGAAAATCCTTGGATCAAAATCTTCCATAAAGAGTTTGATCCTCTTCTTCCAAATAGCCAAATTCTCTTTGTTGCAGATTGACAACTTCATTGAACTGAACTCTTTATTATTTTCTCTAGAAGGCATTATGAGTAGACTGATAATCCTAATGGCATTAATAAGAATATAATAGGTAATTAATGGATGAAGATCCTTGTGGAATAATAAGAATATAAGAGGGACAACCAAAGCAATCACCACAAACACAAAAAACTATAGTTGTTCCCCGAGTTAGGTACATCCACTTTGCCCCCATTGCCTATCTAACAGTGTGCTACCCTCAACACCTTCAGCCAAATCAAATCAGATTCACAGATCTTATACCTCGGAGTCAATACTCCTACCTCAGGGATGCTAACTGATCCTTATCTCAGACCCCCTAGCTCATGATCCTACACTCAGATTTATAATTAGAATCCTACCTCAGGTTCAACCCAGAACCCTACACTCAGGTCACACACTACTCTACACTCAAATTTCAGAGAAATCCTACAAAAAAGAGTATTTATAAGTTTTATTATAGCTTGATTAGACTCTAAAGAATAAATCTTAAGGAATAGAATCTTTTTGAAGCTTGATGGAGACTAGCTTCAACTTGGTCTTTTATCAGACATCTTGAATAATAACTTTTGTTGAAAAGTATTTCTCTGAACTTTAGAAGACCAAAAGGCTTGCTATTATATATTAAGCTCTTAGAAAAAACAACAGCCTTAAATCAATCTTACTTGAGAAGATTTAAGAAATTTTCTTTCAAAGGTTTTCTTCTCCCTCTTCCGCTTTCAGAAGGAAGAGCACAAAAAATTTGAGGGTGTATAAAGCTTGATTTGATTTATAACTTCTTTAGGGTTACTTTTCAATGCCACTTCCTTTTTATATTAAGCACAAGTTTCAACGAATATAAGTGACATTTTCTTAGAGGCAGATATGTGTCAAGGACAACTGTGAATGTCAGTGTGAAGTCTGGCATTGATTCCATCAAACAACACATTCAAATTTAAAACAACGCGTCTGGGCAATATGAAGACAATCTAGGTGATACAAATGATGTTTGCATGATATACATGTTGTTTGCATGATATAACTCTTCTCTGCTCAATTCAACTATTGCCTCTACGATTCTGAACCTTCTCGAACCTTTCTAGCTGACATGGAGTGCTTATAAATGATATGGCAAAGATCTAGCTGATATAGCTTTGGTATTGCCTATATCAAATCACCTAGCAGATATACTTATTATCTAGGTGACATGTTACTTCAACAACATTTTTACCTCATAGGATAAGCTTCTACACGATAAAATACTTAAAATTATTTTGATATGAGAAGGTTCAAGTTTATTCATCTTTAGAAATTCTTCTAACATATATAAAGACCTTCTAAGCGATATGGAGTGCTTCGAGGCGACACATCACACTTGTAGCCTGTACATCATCTTCTAACTGATTTTGCATTCTTCTAGTTGATCTAGTGATATTCTAAGCATTAAAAACAATCTGTCTAGGCGACCAACTAAATGTCTAGCTAATATTATACTTAGACAAATTCTTGAACTTCAGGTCACATCTAGGCATCTAGTCATGATTATTCAGTGTGATCAGCTAGATGTCTAGTCGACCGGCTAGATGTCTAACCGACAGTTTACTTAGTTAAAATTTGAACTTTCTGAATTTTATTCCTTTGCACTAACCAACCTTCTAGACCTTACTTACTGATGTTTATGAGTGAGTAACAAGTCTTACATAGTCTATATCTTATGTCGACATGGTGTTTTGCACAATGAGGGATTACATTGACAAAAATATGTCGGGTGACACTAAGACTAGCCCTATGCTAGTCTTGCACTATCGAATACCTGAAATCAACACAATCAAACACATACATCAAATACATGATGTGTTCATCTTAATTATCAGGGATTCTTCAAATTAGGAACATTGTAGGTAATTTTCTCAATAGTTTCCAATATTTTCAAACTTTACAGTTGGTTTAGATCACCTCTACCAGTCAATGCTAAATTTTCATAATTTTTTATTCAAGTGAAGACCCTCTGATAATTTAAATCAAAGACTTTTATCATATTTTAATTTATTTAAAATAGTAAAATTCATACAAAAATTATCAAACTTTTCTTGAGTGTAGCCCTCATCAAGTTCTACAACTTTGATGTTCAAAGTTTTTGCATTTGATTAATGGATTCACCTCAAAAAATTTAGAAGTTTGTTGTTTAAGGAAATCAGGACCTGTGCACATCTTAAGGCGGATCTGGTGGTTGAGATCGAGCCGTGCGTGAATGGGACAACAACCCCAAAGTGGATCCATTGTGGGATCCAATGATTGGTTCAGATAAATTAAGATTATCGTAGCCATCCGATCTCAATCACGAGATTGAACGACATTTATACAATGTCGGCTCTGCCGCCGTCGGCTGGCCGGCTGCGCCACTGTTGGCAAAAATTCACCTCATAATTTGATATACAGTTTAATGAGTGATTTATTAGGGCATTACTCATGTTGTATAGAAGGGTAATTTTTGTAATAAGGACTTAGTATCAAGGCTAGTAGATCTTGTCCTAAGGAAGCATCAGAAAAACTTGGTGTTAAAGTCAACAAACGTCAAAATACAATCAAAACAACGTAAAACATCAATGGGACATCTGCATATGCGTCATTATATTAAAATTGCGCTAGAATTTAGCATTGAATATGTAAGATGCGTCAAAAAGAAAAATCTGCACTACATCGAAATTGTTCAAATAAGTGACACATCTTCCGACAGCACTGAAATCGTAAAGGTGCATCGACTTCACCAAAACAATGACAAGAAGCCACTCAATAAATAAGACCTACATCTATTCCTCAAAATTAGTCAAACGGTCATCTCTCTTAAAAGTCATCACGTCGAAGATTGCAGATAAAATACAGATGTTAGAAGATCTATTTCGAGCATGCTTAGGAAAATTTATATGAGAATTCAAAAATAAACAAGAATATAAATATATATACAGGTGTTGTCACAAAGATAAGAACAAAAACAACAACAAAAGAACAATAAGAAGAAGGGGAAAGAATATGAAGAAAGAATAAGTAGAAGAAGAAGAAAGAAGGAAAAAAAGAAAAGGAAGATTCAACTTCCTCATGTATGCAATAAAAGAAGGTGTACTCTTCTAAAATCCAACGAATATCAAAAATAAGAATCTCACTCTCTCAAAAGATTCAAATAAAGAAGATTTTGTCCAGAAGGTTCATTGTCGTAGATCACGACTCAACATTCTTCCTCAGTGTCGAGTTCAATAAGGAGAGTATATTGCCGCTCTCAACCCGAATCCACAAAGCATAAATTCCTTCAAGCTGTTGAGGGACACATTGTGGAAAATCTATCTCAAAAGAATCTGTACAATGGAGTCCTAAAATCCCTCCTCAAAAGATTCAGTGGTTGAACTCCCTTATCAACAAATCATTTGGTTTCAAAAAGACCTTATAAATAACTTCTGGTTCTGGGAGTCTGCTTATCAAAGACTCAGTGGTTGAGCTTCCTTATCAACACCTCACTTGATTTTGGAGAGACCTCATCAACAACTCCATGTTCTGAGAGTTTCATTACCAAAAGACTAAGTGGTTGAGTTCCTTTGTCAACCACTCACTTGGTTTCGGAGAGACATATCAACAACTCCCGGTTATAAGAGTTTCCATATCAAAAGATGTTGCACTAGAGATACTTTAGTTTCTGCTGCGACAGAAGCGTGGACATACTCGTGTTTGAGAAACTACTATATTTCTTATGTTGTATGTGTTGCTTGCATTTTACGTGAATCTTTAGTTTCCACACTTTTTTTAACATCATGTTTGAAATGTGAAAAAGAAGTTTACTGAGAAATTACTAAGCTGGTTATAATTCCAACACTTAGCACCAAAAATTTTGGACAGTTCATAAATTTTAACTAAATGCATTGCACTGAACTTCACCCAACCCCAATATTCAAACGCGTAGCACCATAAATATATGCAAAAATAATGCCAAAATGATAATCTTTTTTCCCTTTGAAGGGGATATTCAGGCCCCTATTTGTTTGGGGTTTTCTCTCCATTGCACAAATGCTATTTTTACACATTTGATTTGAATACATTTGAAATCGATAATCACTGAAAAACACTGATCTATGTTTGATTCTGAAAGCATGCACAAAAAGCTGTATTCAAAAGGCTCCTTTTCATATTTCCTTTTCTTCTTCATTGCTTTGAGTTGATTCTTTGAGTACTGCATCCAATGCTCAGTTATGGGGCAATCATGAAGAATATAATATGGTATATCATTGCTGTCCTTGACCTTGGCAGGAGGTACTCTCTTCATGGCTTTGCTCCTTACCTTTCTCTTTCTAGCAATGGTAGCAGAAGAATCATCAGAATCTGTCCTGAACTCATCACTTTCAGAACTTTGATCATCATAAAGAGCATCAATCTTCTTCATCAAATCTTTCTTGAGCTGGATTGAAGCAGATGAGGCAGCAGAGGTTGGAGTAGCAGAAGTTGAAGCAGTAATGACAATAGTTGGAGCAACAACATTTTCACTAACAACAACAGCATTATCAGCAGAAGTATCATCAGAAAATACAGAAGGCTCAAACTCATGTGCCTCTGTCATAGGGATCTCCTTAGGAATTGGCTCATCAGCAGTATCAACAATAGGTTCAACAAAATTTGCAGCAGGAGGGGCAGCAACATCAGAAACAAACATACTGCTTTCAGCAGAAGCATAAACTGAGTTTACAAAGGAGGTGATGATGCTGGGGTCACAACAAGAGAAGGGCACAAGGGCCTTGGACAAATCCTCAGGGGGCTGGATAGTAACTCTCTCTGGAAGACAAGCTTTTTCTGGCAGACATCTGAAATATATGGAATCAAATTCTGAGAGCAAAGACCTGAGGTCTATTGCAAAGACTGCAGCATGGGGTGGAACTGGATCTTGAGACACAGCAGCAGCAGCAGTAACTGGAGCAGAAGAAACAACAAGAACAGCAGCAGGCAGGCTCACTTCATAGGGCATCTCCCCCTGCCTAGATTCAGACAAGGCTGGATCAAGGCACACTGCTGAAGGGGCTGTCTGAGGGAATAGAGAGGAGAGCCTGGCAGAGAGAGCTGCCACTGACAAGAGTAATGGAGCCAAGGAGGTCTCCAATAGAAGAGATAGCCTGGGGACTAGCAATTCATAGATCCTGTCAGCAAGGGCTAGAATATCTACTTGCTCAGTAGTGACTGGAGCAGAGGTAGAGGATGGAGGAGTAGCTGTGAATGATGGTAGTGGAGAGCTAGTGTAGTGGAGAAGGGATGGTTGAGGTGTGGGTAAGGTGGATATGGAGGACAGTGGGATGGAGATGGATGGTGTGAAGGTGGGTTGATCAATGATTTCTTGCAGAAGATCTTGGTAAGATGTTGAGGATGAGAGTAGCTCAGGAGGAGAGGATGGTGAATCATCCATAAAGGAATCATCAATGATGTTGAAGGAGGGAATGGAGGGTGATGAAGTGGCAGTATCTGGTTGAGGGTATGAGAATAAGGGATGGAATTGTTCTTCTGTGATAGTTGGAATTGGAGATGGTGTAGATGTTGGAGAGGGGCTGGAGATGATGATAGTGGATGGATTGGGAAGTGTGGATGGAATTGGAGGAGGAGGAGGAGAGGCATCAGCAGGCAGGTCAGCTACAGGGGCAGAGACCTGTGGGGAAGTGACTCTGACAGTCCTGGTGCCTGAAGGAGTGCTGGAAGAGGGCATGCTGGGCTTGAGGATCTGCCTGTCCCATTTACCAAAAAGGCACAAGACAGTCTTTTGGAAGCATTTATATGAATCCCAGAGGATACCACCAATGTAGGGCACCTATCCTGCAGAAAAATGCCTAATATCCTTCCAAAATTTACAAAACTTTTGTTAATTTTCTTCTTAATGAGGTCAAATAAGACCTCTCCCCAATTCAGGTTCTTCCTGTCTACTATGGCTCCCATTAAGCAGAGCTGATACCTTGAAATTGTATCATGGGCAGAGCGCTTAGCCAGTAGAACTTTCCCAACTACATCAGCCAGGAATCTGTATTCCACAGACAGATTCTTTTTCAGTAGCTTGCTAGGGTTAACCTCAGAATGACCCATTCTAGCAAGCAAATCAGCATATTCTTCTCTAGATAAATTAGTAGAATCTCCACCAGTTCTTAACTCAAAGACCTCTGTCAGAATTGCTGGGGTCAGGGGTACCTGAGTGCCAGAGATAGATCCAACAATGGTGTTTTGATCCTGATTGTGTGCAGTGTAGACCCATTCTTTAATCTCATCAGCAGCAAGCTTAATCCTTATAGTCATGATTGCAGCCAGTTTTTGCTCTTTGAATAGCTCTAAGATATCCTGAAAGACCTGGTCTGTTGTGCTGAAGGATTCCATGTCTATGTCGAAGCCGGCATCAAATTTCATGGCGGCGAGAACAGCAACAGAAACAGCCATAGGTACCTGCAAAGATTCAACAAACAAAACGACCAAGTGCAGAAATGTTTGGAGGGAAAAAAAGTTTTTTGCAGAGAAATCGAAAGCGCAAAAGAGAACGACTGCGAAAAATGAATTTTATATTAGGGTTCGACGCAGAAATGGAAAGATCATTGAACTCAGTTCGACGATCGGGGCTGCTAAAGGAATCTGAAGAGTCTTCAACATCGTCGATCTCCGTTCGACGATATTAAAGAGCATCGAACTCTGTTCGACGATCGTTCAGAGAACAGGATCGTCGAGCGCCGTTCGACGATCGTTCAGAGAACAATATCGTCGAGCGCCGTTCGACGATCATTGACCGGAAGAGATAGTTCTTACTATCTGAGAAACGCTGAACTCAGGTCGACGATTTCGGAAATCGTCGATCTCCGTTCGATGATCTGGGGGAAAATCGTCGAGTGCAGTTCAGAGACCAGAAAAGCTCTAGACACTGAGAAAAAAAATCAAGATGTTTGCCTAGTCTTGGTCAATTTTTAAGCTTTTAAAATCTTGAATATTATTTAAGACTTCCTCCATCTAACATTCCTAACTGATTTAGGAAGAAGGTGTGTTTCTTTTCATCCAAGGGCTTGGTGAAAATATCTCCCCTTTGTAAATCAGTTGTGATATATTGTAGTTCAATTTTATTCTTTTCAACATTATCCCTTAAAAAGTGATGCCTAATCTCTATGTGTTTTGTCCTACTATGGAGGACTGGATTTTGAGCTATAGAAATAGCACTGGTGTTATCACAAAAGATTTTAGACTTCTCTAAGTTATAGCCATAGTCTAGGAGTTGGTTTTGAATCCACAAGATTTGGGAACAACAACTGCCTGCAGTCATATATTCAGCTTCAGAAGTTGAAGTTGACACAGAAGTTTGTTTCTTACAAAACCAAGAGACAAGTATGTCACCAAGGAACTGACAAGTTCCACTGGTGGTTTTCCTATCAATTCTGCATCCAGCATAATCAGCATCAGAAAATCCAGTTAAATCAAATACTGAATCTTTTGGATACCAGAGACCTAGATTTAGACAACTTTTAACATACCTGAGAATCCTCTTTACTAATGTTAGGTGTGACTCTCTAGGGCTTACTTGGAACCTAGCACATATACATGTAGCAAACATTATATCTGGTCTACTAGCTGTAAGGTACAGTAAAGAACCAATCATTGCTCTATATGTTGTCTGATCAACAGGTTTCCCATGTCAATCAGCATCCAATACAACATTAGTAGGCATAAGTGTTTTCATACAAGATGCTTCAGACATGCCAAATTTCTTAACTAATTCATTTGCATACTTGGTTTGAGAAATAAAGATGCCTTCAGCATGCTGTTTGACTTGCAATCCTAGGAAGAAGGATAACTCACCCATGCTACTCATTTCAAATTTAGAATGCATTAGGTTGGAAAACCTTCTGCACAATTTTGAGTCAGTAGAACCAAAAATAATATCATCTACATAGATCTGTACTAGTAGGGTATGGGACTTATGAGTTCTAATGAAAAGAGTTTGGTCTACTCTACCCCTCAAAAATCCATTTTCCAAAAGAAAGCATGCTAGGGTCTCATATCATGCTCTAGGAGCTTGCTTGAGACCATATCATGCTTTGTTCAATTTAAAAACATAATCAGGATAAGTTGGAGAGATAAAACTTGGAGGTTGTCTGACATATACTTCCTCTTTGATGTCTCCATTTAGAAATGCACTTTTGACATCCATCTGATATACCTTGAATCCTTTATGTGCTGCATAAGCTAAAAAGATTCTGATGGCTTCCAATCTTGCAACTGGTGCAAAAGTCTGGTCGTAGTCTATTCCTTCTTCTTGAGAATATCCCTGAGCAACTAGCTTTGCCTTGTTCCTTACAATTACTCCTTGATCATCCAGTTTGTTTCTGAACACCCACTTTGTTCCAACAATGGAGTGATCCTTAGGCTTTGGCACTAGTTCCCAAACTTTGTTCCTTTCAAATTGATGCAACTCTTCTTGCATTGCAATGATCTAGTGTGGATCTTGCTCTGCATCTTGAATGGACTGAGGTTCAATTTGAGATAGGAAGCAGATGTGTAACAGGTTTTGGTTGACCTGATTTCTGGTTTGCACACCAGCTGAGATGTATCCAATTATTTGGGAAATTGGATGGTCTCTTGATGTTACTAAATCAACAGGGGGTGTTGATTGTTCACCAACCTGTGTTGTTGTTTCCTATTGTGGTACAACAACTGGCTCTTCAAGTTGTTCTTCAATATGTTGAACACTTTCTTCATCTTCACTGTTTTCATCCTTTTGAGTAACCTGTAACTTGTTCAAGTCTTCAACAAGAGAATGTTCCTGCAAAGGTGTTATGGTAGAAGAGATCTTCTCCTTGAAAGACATGTTAGATTCATCAAATGATATATGAATAGATTCCTCAATTTTTAGAGATGATTTATTATAAACCCTATAAGCCTTGCTGATCATGGAGTATCCTAGAAACACTCCTTCATCAACTTTAGCTTGAAATTTTGCTAAATATTTCTTGTCATTATTATGTATGTAGCAAATACAACCAAAAATTCTAAAATAATCAACTTTAGGTTTCTTCCCTTTGAGTAGTTCATAGGGAGTCTTTCCCTTTAGTTTATGTATCAAACTTCTATTCAGCACATAGTTGGAGGTGTTCACTGCCTCTGCCCAAAAGGATAGGGGAAGGTGAGCATCTGACAATAATGTAGTGGCAGATTCAATAAGGGTTCTATTTTTCCTTTCAGCTACCCCATTTTGTTGAGGAGTTCTAGGAGCTGAGAAAGTATGTCTGATCCCTTCACTTTGACAGAACTCTTGCATAAGAAGAGAATCAAACTATGTCCCATGATCACTTCTGATCAGGGCAATGTGAGTATTGAACTCAATCTGTATACATTTGAGAAACTCTGTCAGACACTTAAAGTTATCAGACTTCTTCCTTAGAAAGAACACCCAAGTGAATCTAGAGAAGTCATCTACAACTACTAAAGTGTAAGATTTCCCTCCTAGGCTTTGTACTGTGATGGGCCCAAAAAGATCCATGTGTAACAAATACAATATCCCCGGTGAATCACTCTTATTAAGTGACTTAAAACTGCTTTTTAGTTTGCTTGCCTAATTGACAAGCCCTGCAGAGTCCTTCCTTCTTGTAGGGGCCAGAAGGTAGTCCTCTAACATGGTTGTCCTTAGATAGCCTAGCAATAGTTCTAAGGTTTAGGTGTCCTAGTTTCTTATGCCATAAAATATTTGGTCTACAAACAGAATTGAACAAGCAAATATCTACATCTGTTGAAAGAAAATCTACTAGATAGATGTTACCTTTCCTTTTACCTGTCAGCACAGTTGTGTTGTCCTCTGACTTGACTTTGCATAAGGCTTTGCTGAAGGTCACCTGGTAGCCTTCATCACACAGCTGACTAATGCTTATTAGGTTGTACTTCAGTCCTTCCGCATAAGCTACCTTCTTGAATGTTACTGATCCAATCTGGACTGCACAATATCTTTTGGTTTGTCCAAAGTTTGAATCACCAAAGATAACTTTGGGTCCAAGCTTGGATCTAAAGGATGTGAGGTTGTCCTTGTTTCCTGTCATGTGCTTAGAGCACCCACTATCCAAGTATCATTACTGGTTAGATATTAGATAGGTCTTCACCTGCACATAAAATAATTTATTTATTTTTGACCCAGTTTACCTTGGGCCTAGGTTAATAACCTTTAAATTCTGAAATAAAAGACATCCCAGGTTGAATCTTATAACCTTCAGGATGATATCTCCTTGGAGATATAATCCATTCAGTATAAGTGTTAAAGATTTGGAATGAAGGACCCTTAGGATTGGATTTTGATTTGCCCTTGAAAAAATTTCCAGAGCTCTGACCTCTGTTCGACGATCTTGGGTCAGATCGTCGAGCTCTATTCGACGGTCGACTATGGAAGATTTCAGGAACTTGAGATCGTCGAGCTGAGTTCGACGATTTTGCCTGAGATCGTCGATCTGCGTTCGGCGATCGTCGATCTCCATTCGACGATTTCTGCTGGGACTTTGTTTCCTTGGGCAGATCAGAATTTTTCCTAGCTACCTCTACAACTCCCTTTCCTTTATCAGAAATGAATTTGATTGGAGTTGTTAGAACTATAGGTTGGCTGGATGAAGCACTCAAGCCCAGTGTACTATTGAATCTGGAGTTCACTGTGCTTGTGATGTCCATCAGCTTGATGCTTCTCCCATTAAGGGATTCTTCAAGCTTCTTGGCCTCAGATAGCTCACTTTTCAGTGAAGCTATATGCTCCCTACAACACTCCAACTCCTGAGAGAGTTTGAGGTTTTCTGACTTTAAGGTATTATGTTCAGATAAATGATTTCTGAGAGAGATAATTTCTTTCTCAGATTTTAGCAGGTCTAAACATAATGCTTTAAATTCAGATTTAAAGTCCTCTGAATTAAAATCAAATGAACTGATTACCTGATCTTCTTCAGGTTGAGTCTATGAATCTGACTCTGACTCTTCTTCATCTGAATTATGTTGCGAGGCATTGATTGCCATCATGCAGAACTCTTTCTCTTCTGCATCATCTTCATCATCACTGGAGCTGGATGAGGCTTCTGACTCCTCTTCAGTCTCACTCCAGGATTCAGCAACAAACCCCTTTTTTGTGTGTTTGTTTTTGCTTGAGGGTTTGCCATTGCCATTCCTCTTGGAGTCTTTCTCCTTTCTTCTTTCTTTCTTGTCCCTTCTATCCTTGTTTTTGTTTTCTGGACAGTCAGGAACTATGTGCTCTGGTTTCCTGCAACCAAAGCAAATAATTTCTTTATTATTAATTGACTTGTCATACCTTGGCTTATCATGCTCCTTGTATGATCTCCTTCTGAAGTCCTTTCTAGCCATCTTGTAAAATCTTTTGGCCAACAGACTGAGTAGTTCATCATTACCTGTGACTTTGTCTTCAGGCAGATCTTCAGTTGTCTTGAAGGAAATTGTTTTCTCTTTTCTTGTGGCTGGTGAGGCAGCCTTCTGTTCTTCTTCTCTGTTCTTGATGAGTAGCTCATAAGATTTGAGCTTACCTAATAGAGCTTCTGTGGTGATCTCATTCAAACTTTTGGCATCCTTGATTGGCCAGATTCTTGAATCCCAAGTGCTAGGGAAGCACATTAGAATTTTGTCATTGAGTTCAGTTAGTGAGATCTCTTTATCCAATGTCCTGAGTTCACTGACTATTAGACTGAGCCTGTTGTACATATCTCCCACTGACTCAGTTTCTCCCTTCTTGAAATTCTCATATTGAGATATGAGGTGGGATCTCCTATCCTTTCTCTCATCAGCTGAGCCTGAGACTATTTCAGAGAGTTTGTCCCAAATTTCCTTTGCTGAATTGCATTCAGCCACTTTTTGAAAGATGTCATCAGACATTGTCTGGGCTAAGATGTTCATAGCCTTGACATCAGCTACCTTCCATTTCTTGATGTCAGTATCTGTTCCTGATGCAGGTGGAACAGCATTTGTACTTGAGTTCTCTGGAGGTCTTGGACAAACTGTCAAAACAGAGTTAAAAATATCCTCGTCAATAGAATTCATGTATAATCTGATCCTTGCTTTCCAAAGTGCAAACTTGGATAGATTGCACACTGGAGGTCTGGTGCTAGCATAATCTTTGTTTTGGGCCATGATTTGTGAAAACAGAATCTAATACTAAACTCAAAAGAAAGCAGATCTAATTAGGAATCTTTGGGTTCAGGTGTTAGCTTGTGCAACCACCAAGGTGTGGTATGTTTAACTAACCTCGCTCTGATACCAATTTAAAGTGCAGCTAGATCTGATATACTCTAGAGGGGGGTGAATAGAGTATATAGTGCTTGAAAACTTTTTACAACAGTTGTTGTAATCTGAGTGAGCAGGGAAACAATTATTATAACTAATCACAGAGCTAAACTAATCACAAAATAATCACAGAACAATCACAACCAGAAACAAAAATAAAGACAAGCAAACCAGCTGACACAAGAAAATATAGTGGTTCCCCTAAACTTGGGTACATCCACTCTTCTACCACCCTAGGTAGGAATCCACTGCATGATGAGTTGATCAGGTGTCCTGGGCACCAATGAGCTTTTGATAATGTGCTCAAAAACCAAATCAGATTTTTTGATCAGGTGTCTTGCCACCAATGAGCTTTTGACAAGGTGCTCAAAAACCAAGTTCAAACTTTTGAAGGGAGTTTGAGAAACCCTTTACATAGATGGGGGTGAGAGAATGATGGAAGTTCTCTTTCTCAAATTAGCTGAGAAGACTATGTGGATTTGATGGTGTCAAAGCTCCCCCTGAGTCCTTGAGATGTTCAGGAAAAGAAGCTTTGTTGTAGGGTGATAGGCCTTCAGAAGTTGATCTCCAGCAAAAGATGAATTCAGCAACAGCTGAAATGTTGGGTGTCTGGAGTCTTGAAATATGTTGGCATTGAACACTTGAGATAAGAGAGATCAGAAAATTTCAGAAAATTTGATCTCCTTGAATGTGTGTTCTTCAAAAAATTCTTTTTAGACAGAGAATATTTTGTGCTTGTTCTTCTTGTCTATGTGTTGAGGATTGATGATGTCTGTGTCTTATGAATTCAAAAATTCCTATATTTTATTCTCTGGTACTGAGTAGAAGAAACATCCTCTGTCAAGAATAGCCGTTGGCCAGCATTAATTGCATCCTTAATTGCAAAATGTCTTCTAGAGGAAAGTCCACAGAAATATTCCTTGAAAATCCCTTGAAACTTGGTCCAGAAATAAATGAAAACGGCTAGAAAATCTTCTAAATTAATTGCAGAATAACTCCTTAACTGATCTGAATTTGAATCTTGAAAAATCCTTGAAGTCATCAGAAAATTAACGTCGAACTGAGCTCTGCTATCGTCGAACTGAGCTCAGCGATTTGGACTTATACTGCAGCAAAATATCGTCGATCTGAGCTCAAAGATCGTCGAACTGAGCTCAGAGATAGAGAACCAATATTGAGTCAGAATCGTCGAACTGAGCTCGCAGATCGTCGAATGGAGTTCGACAATATGTGGAAGTTGAGCTCAGCGATCGTCGAATGGAGTTCGACGATCTGTCGAAGTTGAGCTAGACGATCGTCGATCGGAGTTCGACGAATCATCGTGCTGAGCTCGACGATATGACTTAGTCTCAACTGAAAAAAAAATTCTTGGTCTTGAGAGCAGCTTCCAAACCTAGACTTCTATCCCTTAGACTCAATTCTAATTGACCTTTTAAGCTATACATGAGGTCACACATTGGTTTCCTAGAGACATAGTGATCCTGACCCAAATCAGTAATAGGGTGTTCCAACACATTCCGTTAAACAATTATTCACATGGCCATAGATTAGCATCCTACATTTCATTTCCAAATGATTTCAACACATATTTAACAAGATGTGCATCTCTATTGGTTCACCAAATTCTACCAAGTCGTTTCGTCTAAGTACGCTTCACATCACACATCAATTACGTGGGATCCATTCATCAAACTCATTATTCATTGAACTATGATGGTTAACATAAAAGAGTTCACCCAACCTCAATGTCAATTTGCTACATTGTCTATACCGAGCCCAAACCCGGTTCTACACCAACCCCAAAAATTTAGGTGCAGGACACCTTCTGGACAGCAACTTTGACCGGGGATTTCTGAGGCTACAGGAATCCGGTGAAGGCGTGCAACCCCTCGTTGGAAAGGTATTTCCATAGGTTACAACTTTCATGTTCAGACTACAACCAAGATCTGAAAGTAACACACTTTAATTTGACTTTAAAGTCCGCTGCGTACAGAACTCAATTTCTGCACACTTAGTTTGTCAGCGGTCAGTTTCGTTCAGACTTTACTGTGGCTATAGGCTTCGCCTGAAGTCGTGCAACCACTCGTTGGAAAGGTATTTTCAAGGACTTCGACTTTCGTGTTTAGTCAGAAGCCCAGTTCTGGACATATGATGCCTCAAAATGGCCAAGAAGATCATTGCGTGCAGAATACAGATTCTGCACGCCTCTTAAGGCGGAATGAACAACATCGATTCATCTTCCTCCTCAAGCCGAACTTCCGCAAATTACATCCAGACTTCCTCCTCTCTTATTCACCCTCAAAAGGGCACTTTTCTTCACGAAACCGTCCTCCATCATCTCATTGAAGGAGGGAGAGGTTGAAGACTTCTAAACCCTAGAACATAAGTCCTAACATGGCCTTTCCTAGGAAACTTCTCCTCTCACATCTAGACTCTCTTGAGTCGATATCTCTCCTATAAAATAACTAAAGATCTAGCAACAAGGGAGGGGAGGAAGCTCACCTCATTTCTGGCTCTTCCATCATTTCTGGCCAAGGATCTTGTCACTCTTCTCGGCGACATCTTCTTCTCCTCGGCGGCGGTCCTTCGCGGGGTGTAGATTGGCTCCAACACCTCCTTCCTCTTCCCTAGAAGTTTTCTCCCTCAGAAATGGTTGGAAGAGGAATGAAAAACGGCTAGGGTTTCTCTTCCCCCCTTATATGTGAAAATGACACGGGTAGGGACACACCCGTGTCCTTACCCGTGTCCTGCTCAGGCGAAGCGTCGTCGATGGTTGGACTGCCGTTTCGATACACAAACACGGGTAGGGACACGCCCGTATCTCTACCCGTGTCCCAGTGATACGGCCGTATTACTGGTCATGTCCTGCTCGGGTCTTGCTTCGTCGAGTTCCACTTGACGCACACGGGTAGGGACACGCCCGTGTCTCTACCCGTGTCCTCACACACACGGGTAGGGACACACTCGTGTCCATACCCCTGTCCTTCTATGGAACTACTCGAGTAATCGACTCGAGTGCTGGCTGGATTCACACTGGTAGGGACACGCCTGTGTCTTTCTCGGGACACTCTTCGTCGACCTCTACTTGACGCACACTGGTAGGGACACGTCGTGTCCCTACCGTGTCCTAAAACACACGGGTCGTGTCACTACCTGTGTCCTTCTCTGAAACAAATTGAGTCATCGACTCGAGTACTGGGTGGACATACACGGGTAGGGACACACCCGTGTCTCTACCCGTATCCTTCTCTGGGCTGAGTTCACCTCCCCTACACAAGTGTAAGCATAGCAGCCAATGCTTCCATGAGCCCAATTTAGCTCATCTGACTCAAAAGCGCGCACGGGGGGCCTAACGCGAACCGAGACGTTACAAATTCTATAAACAAAATAAAAGATTTCGTCCCCGAAATCAGGCTAAGGCTATGAGGAGAGAAAAACATAAAACAAAATAAAATATGCTTTTAAAAATTACCTTGATGAAACAGCTCCGGGTAGCGATTTTGCATCAAGTCCACCGGCTCCCATGTATACTCATCCTTCCCATGATTAGACCACAACACCTTTACCAAAGGGACACTCTTATGACGCAAAATCCTCGTCTCGTTGTCTACAATCCGCACTGGCTCTAGCCGCACAGACCTATCAGTCGCTACTACACCATCTATGGTGGGGATATATTGATCAGGCCGCAACAGCGCCTTTCGGAGTGATGATACATGGAACACGTCATGAAGATTCTCTAGCTCTGGTGGTAACTCCAACCGATAAGCTAAAGGGCCAATTCTTTCCACTATAGTGTAAGGCCCAACGCACCTTGGACTGAGCTTTTTCACACCTCCCAACCGTGACACTCCATGCTTCGGCCAGATTTTCAAAAACGCTTTATTACCCACTTGAAATTCCACCATCCGGTGCTTTGCATTATAATATTTCTCCTGCCGACTTTGAGCCTCAAGCATGCGGTCCCGTATCAGTCTAACAACCGCATTAGTGTCATCGATGTGCTCAACTCCCAATACCTTCAGGTCCTCATCCTACACCCAAGACAAGGGGGTTCTACACCTTCTTCCGTAAAGGGCTTCATGGGGCGACATACCGATGCTAGCTTGATGACTGTTGTTGTAGGAGAATTCTACTAAGGGTAAGAGCCTTTCCCACGGCTCTTCTCTATCAAAAACACACAACCTCAATAGGTCCTCCAATGTTCTGATGGTCCTCTCAGACTGCCCGTCCGTCTGAGGATGAAATGTTGTGCTAAAGGTAAGGCGCGAACCCAAGTATGCCTGTACAGCTTTCCACTCCTTAGAGGTAAAACGACCATCCCGGTCAGAAATGATTGTCTTTGGCACACCATGATACCGTACAAACTGCTCCATAAAGAGGCGTACCAAGACATCCACGTGAGCCTCTTTCTTCATAGGGATGAACCTGGCTACTTTTGTCAGGCGATCAATGATCACCCACACCAAATCATTCCCTGAGCGTGAGCGAGGTAACCCGTGAACGAAGTCCATGGAGATATCCTCAAATTTCCACTCGGGGATGGACAATGACTGTAGCAAACCACCGAGGCTCTTGCACTCCGTCTTCACCCTTTGACAGGCCTCGCAATGCGTAACAAAGTACCTGACGTATTTCTACATCCCCGGCTAACAAATGGTATTTCGCAAGTTGGCGTACATCTTAGTAATACCGGGATACACTGAATACTGAGAGCAATGCGCCTCCCTCAAAATATCTTCCTAAATCTTACCGCCCTTGGGAATGTAGAGCCGGCCATGAAAATGAATGAGGCCGTCTTTTAAGGAATACTCGTCAGTAGTCCCATCTTCAATTGACTTTATTGCCGAGGCCAGAGCCGCATCCTTTCCTTGCTCTGCCCGAATTCGGTCGCGAATATCACAGACTATGCTCATGGTCGCCAAGTACTCCGTATATTTTTCCGAAGGAACTTTATACACCAAGGTAATCTCCATTTCCTCGAGCATTCAAGCGAACTCCATATTCATCAATCGAGAGTATGAGCACGAGTCCGGTACTTTTTTGCTCAATGCATCAGCCACCGAGTTCACTTTTCTGGGGTGGTAGTTTAAGGTGAACTCAATATCGGACAAAAACTCTAACCACCGCCGTTGCCTCAAGTTAAGTTCCTTTTAAGTGTGAACATACTTTAAATTTTTGTGGTCCGAAAATATCTAGCAATGAACTCCATATAGGTAGTGTCTCCAGACTTTGAGGGCAAACACCACTGTCCCCAATTCCAAATCGTGAACCGGATAATTGAGTTCATGCTTCTTTAGTTGCCTTGAGGCATAGGCAATTACATGGTCGTGCTGCATCAGTACCGCTCCCATCCCTTGATAAGATGCATCGGTGTAAACTTGAAATCCTTCCTTCCCAGACAGAAGTGCTAGGATGGGGGCGGAGGTAAGTATATCTTTCAGCTTTTGGAATGCAGCTTCACACGGGGGTGTCCACTCATATGACACACCTTTCTTTATCAAGGTAGTAAGAGGAAGGGCAATCTTTGAGAATCCTTTTACGAACTTGCGATAGTACCCGACAAGTCCAAGGAAGCTCCGCACATCGGGAGCTGACTTCAAGGGTGTCCACTCATTCACAGTACGCACTTTGGCCGGTTCCACAGCACCGATGCTAGACCAATATTGTTATTGCATAAAACACCAACAAGAGTAAGAGGAAAGTATTTTAAATGTAAATACTTAGTGTGAATTAGTGTGGACCGTGTCAACCATCGTGGCCTGATCCACATACAAGGATGGTCGCACTTTGGCCTTGTGTCAACCGTCGTGGCCAGGCGGTGACGAGCTTCTCTATTACTAAGAGGGCATCCACACTACTTCGCTTAGGCCTCTGTATGCCTCAGCGCTAAGAACACAACATCGGAGCCCCCATGCGTACTACGGCCCAGCGGGAGCCTCGGGTAGATGTGCACCGAGGACCAAGCCCCGAACTGGCCTTGTGTGAACCAAAATCAGACTAAGGCTACCTTTACCACAAATGGTGCCCACTACTTCGGAGCTTCATGCAGTACCAATATTGCTATCACAAAAATGGGGACAACGATTGTTAAGGAGGCGGGGCCTGGGAGAGGGACGAACATGGCATATGGAGGGTCATAAGGCCGGGATAATACCATTGGCAATGAGTAAGGTACCCCGGCAAGTTGTCCTTATTTATTTCCACATTTACATTTAAAATACTTTTCATATGATTTTGCCCTTGAATGTTTGGGCATATATATATTGGGACCATGTGCTTATGAACTCTTCTTTGCTTGGAATGACAATTTGAAGTGTAGGGCTTGGCCAAGGACTTTATTTTCCTTAGAATTCTTCTATCATCCCCTCTCTCACTACTAGAAAACAGACTTTTGGACAGGGCAAATTTCCCTGGCAAAAAGTCCAAAACCGTGGCTAAAAAGTTTTAGCCACGGTCTAGCCACGGGAAAATTCCCCGATAATTGTAGCAAACATATAACAGACAATGCCCCGATAATTGGCATCTTGTCGGAATTAAAAAAAACATCCAGCTAACCTAATGATCAGTATCCGTATAATTAGCAGTAAGGTATGAACAGTGTGGCAACGAGATCTTGATCGGGATAAAAACAAAGATCTTGATCAACACGAGAGAAAATGGATCAACAAATACTGTCTTAGCACCAAACTTTAAGAAGATCTCATATAAGAAAGTAACAAGGATCAAACCAAGAGGAAGGTCAGAGTTTATTGAATCATGAAACCAAACATTCGTACTAAGAATTAATCTGAACAGACGAATATTCACCTAGAAGAATAACACGACAGTTCTCAATAGCTGGAAAGTATCGACACGGGGGAAAAGGGACCAGCAAATACCAGGTTGAAGATCTCCTCTGCAGCCTTCCGCTCCTCGTGATTAGGGCTCAGGGCGGCCTGAAGAATTATGGTGAGGCTCGGGAGGTCCATGGCCGCGGTGAATTAAAAAAATGAGAATCCCTAGCTGAAGATTGGGGGCGTGGATCGGGAGCAAGAAGACCGGTTTCTTCTTTGATTTATCCTCGGGGGAGGGACGGAGGAGGTTAGGCTGACAGATAGTTCTTACCGGTGAGATCGCTGGAGAGCTTGCAGAAATGCGCGAGTTTGTCGGACAGAAATATGACAGGGGGAGCTCGAGCAGGAGAATGTACCAGATATCCTAGGGTTCGTCGTGAGTGCGGGAGCGGGAGGATGTTAATTGGAACTACTATAAACCCTAAACCCTTACACCATTTAACATATAATTAAAAATTTAATTGGAAATATTATATAATAGTATATGTTTAGCCACGATTTCGTCAAGGCCGTGGCTAATGATTTAATTTTTTGCCACGAATTTATTATCCGTGGCTAATACTTAATTATTAGCCACGAAATATGAACCGTGGATAATAGCTAACTATTAGCCACGAATTTTGACCCTGGCAAAAAAATGTAGCTAATACTCATTTTTCTCGTAGTGTCTTCTCCTCAAAATTTTCCCTAATTTTAGCCCACGGTAACAATAATCCTCAAGCATTTTACCATATCTCATGGCCTACCAAACCTGGTTCCTATTCAGCTTATAATTGTATTATCATTCACTAGCCCTGATGCTTCTACTGCGTTAGGCCTCATAAGATAAATGCACATTCGAAGACCACACATTCATATATAGGAATAATTATGAAAAAACACAACTTTAATTTTGCATAATTACAGGACCACCCCGCTATCTTCCAAAATTGCCAAATCCTCCCCCTCTAAGTTTGCATTGTTAACCATGTAAATTTAGAGGGGGAGGATTTACTGATTTTGAAAGATAGAGAGAAGGTTCATGTAATTATAAAAGTTAGAGGGGATGTCCTAGTAAATGACCCTTCAAATAGATTCAAGTCAGTTGAAATGAAATCTCTTATGTTATTAAGGCCACAACTTGGCTATTTATAGGTTACACACACACATTACATTTTACAACTCGTATTACATATTACAACACTCCTCCTCAAGATTGGTGAAAGATATTCACTAAGTCCATCTTGTTACAACCCCTGATCATCTCTTCTGAACTAAGTCCTTTCGTCAAGCAGTCTTCCACCTGCCCCTTTGTCGAAACGTGGCTCAACTCCAGTAGCCTATTATCAAGCTTTTCTTTGATAAAAAATCTATCAATCTCTATATGTTTGGTACGATCGTGTTGAATCAAATTGTTTGCAAAACTGATGGCTGACTGTCTGTTGCACCACAGTTTCATCCCGACCTTTTGGTCCAGCCTCAACTCCTCGAGCATTCCTTTCAGCCACATGAGTTCTGCAACCGCTACTGCCATGGCTATGTACTCTGCCTCTGCTATCGATCTAGCCACTATCGACTGCTTCTTGCTCCTCCATGAGACCAGGTTGCCACCCACAAATATGCAATAGTCTGAAGTGGATCTCCTATCACCCGCACAACTAGCCCAGTCAGAGTCGCAATAGCCTTCGATTCTCATATGCCCATTCCTCCTGAAGGCCAACCCCTTCCCAGGGGCACTCTTTAATTATCGCAGAATCCGGTACACTGCATCCATATGGCCCTTCCTTGGATCATGCATGTAGTGGCTCACCACGCTTATAGAGAATGAGATGTCTGGGCATGTATGGCTCAAGTAGATCAACTTACCGACTAGACTTTGGTACATTTCCCGATCTACTTGTTCTCCGGCCTCTGCACTCAGTTTACACCTTTGATCAATTGGTGTCGCAGTAGGCTTGCACCCCAATATCCCGGTTTCAGTGAGGAGGTCCAGCACATACTTTCTTTGGGAGAGAATTATCCCCTCGGCCTCATACGCAATCTCGATCCCAAGGAAATATCGAAGAAGACCTAGGTCTTTCACCTCAAACTCCTTACATAGGGCCTCCTTGAGACGGCTAATCTCTCGCTCATCATCCCCTATAATGATCATGTCGTCCACATACACTACAAGCATGGTGGTATGACCTCCACTCTGCCTGAAGAACATATGTGGTCTGCGTTGATCTGGTGATACCCCATGCCAATCATTGCTCTCCTAAATCGATCAAACCATACACGGGGTGATTGCTTCAGCCCATAGAGGAATTTTTTCAGTCTGCAAACTCTTCCTTCTGTCTTGGCCGTACCAAATCCCGGTGGTATCTCCATGTACACCTCATCTGCTAGATCCCCATGAAGGAATGCATTCTTCACATCTAGTTGGTGTGGCAGTCATCCTTCTTTCACTGCCAGACTGATGAGGGTCCTAACAGTGCTCATCTTCGCCACTGGTGCAAATGTCTCGTCATAGGTCTGGTTGTACCCCTTGGCCACCAATCGAGCTTTGTAACGCTTAACCTGTCCATCTGTGTTTTGCTTTACGGTGAACGCCCACTTGCACCCAACAACCTTCTTGTCCTTTGGCAGCCATGCCAGCTCCCAGGTCTTCTTCTTCTCAAGGGCCCTCATCTCTTCCTTCATTGCTGCCTCCGACTTCGGATCAGCTTTGGTGACCTGCCAATTGTTAGGTACAATAACACTATCCAAAGATGCAATGAATGTTTTGTGTATAGGGGAGATATGATCATACGAGACAAAGGACGCAAGGTCCCAACCGTATCTGTTAGGAGGATTTTCCGCATTGCTGCGAGTAGTCTTCCGTAACATAAGAGAACAAGTAGGGAGAGGAGAAATGATATCACCTGAGGCTTGTGGAGGTGTAGGTGTTCCAGAAAAAGGGGGTGATGTAGGCATGGGACTAGGAGCTTGGCTGGGAACTGATCCTGGATCTAGTACTACTGAGTGCTTTTTCTTTCTACTGTATGTTAGCAGTTCCCCCTGAGCTGTGGGTCTCACACCCTTCCTTTGCTCCTCAATCTCCTCCTCCTGCTCATCATCGCTCTCCTGCTTCTCCTCCTCCTCCGCAGATCCTTCCTTTCATACTCCCAGATTTGTTACAAACATATCTCTTTCTAACATTGTACTTTCTTTATCTGATGAGTCTAATGTAGAGAGGACTTCCTCTTTCCGGTAGTACTGTTCCAGCTCTCTAAAGACCACATCCATACTCACGAAGCATCTTTTCTCCACTAGGCTCCAGCACATGAAACCTTTTGGGTACGAGAGTAGCCCACAAACATACACTTGATTGTCCTTGCATCGAGCTTCCCAACACCTGGTATGTTGTCCTTCACGAAGCATACAAACCCGAATACCTTCAAGGGAAGTATCCCCCAATTGTGTCCATGTAGCTGCTGGCATGGGGACCTCCACCCTAATACATGTGATGGCATCCTGTTGATCAATTGTGCCACTGTTAACACGACATAACCCCACAGACTCTGCGACACCTTCATGTTTAGCATCATGCTCCTTGCTACCTCCAAAAGGTGTCTGTTCTTCCTCTCCGCTACTTCATTCTGTGTTGGTGTGTAGGCACAAGTGGTTTGGTGCACTATCCCATGAGTTGATAGGTACTCCCCCATTGTCTTGTTAGTGTATTCTATTCCATTGTCTGACCTTAGCACCTTGACTACTGCACGATATTGTGACTGCACAAGCTTATGGAAATCCCGGAAGCATGTGAACACTTCACTTTTATTTTTCATGAAATACAACCACATAACACGAGATGCACAGTCAATGAAAGTAACAAAATAATTATAATCATTTAAAAAAACTTATAGTATAAGGTCCCCAAACATCCGAATGAATAACATCAAAAATGGAAGATCTTATTCGGGTCATACTAACATAAGAACTCCTAGTGAGTTTGCCTAAATCACATGCATCACACACCAACTTTGTTTTATTTGCTGCATCAAAAACAGTAGGAAACAACCTAGCTACAGTCCTGAAGGAGGGGTGGCCCAACCATCTATGATGGAGTATCAACACATCCTTTGCACTCATCTTCAGTCCGCCATTCCTCGTTGTCTCTACCACAGAGATCAAAGCCGCATCCAGTCCTTCCCGATCCAGAAACCCAGCCCATCATGCCAAGTCCCAGTCATAAGTATCTGCCTCATCCCTTTCTCCAGGAACGTCACCTTAGGTATATCAAAGGAAACAACACATTTTAGCTGAATAATTATGGAATTAATAGATAACAGAATAACTGGAAAGGAAGGTGCATGCAAAATATTGGAAAGCGTTACCGAACCTAAACAATTAATAGTACCCTTATCGACCACAGGCAGAAACGTGTCGTCTGTCGTCTAGATGCTATCCATCGTGGCTAGACGGGTATAGGAGGAGAACTCGTCTTCATTTCTAGTCACATGGCGGGATGCGCCTGAGTCGATTATCCAGTCTGATGCCCTGAAAGGAGATATAAACGCCAGTGCAAGAGATCCATTATGAGGTGGGTGGGCATACATAGCGACCCCCAGCTCCCTCTCTACTCCCCTCGCCCGCCTGCTTTCTCTTGATACCCTCCATCATGCTCAAGAGGGTCTGCTCCTCCTCTGTATAGATAACGCCAAGCTCCTTCACACTCTCAGTCATACCCAAATTGGCCTGATAGCCTCCTCTGCCGCCATGGCCACGACCACGTTCCAGTCCACCTCCCGAATCTCTCTCCTTGGGCGGCTTATAGCATGCATATCTCAGGTGGCCAACCTCACCACAGTTGTAGTACTGTCGGGTCTCTTCCCTCTGTCCAGTAATACCCAGAGCCATAACCGCTAGTGCTGACTTCACGGGCATAGACCCTCCTGTCCCTGCATGCAGTTTGAGACGCGTCTCCTCCTAAATCATAGCGGAGATGGCCTCTGTAAAGGTAGGAATCGTCGTACCTGATAGGAGTAGAGCTCTCCGCTGATCGAACTTATCATCCAACCCATTTAGGGACTTCATTGTCCTTTCTTCCACGTTGATTTTGGAAGCCCGACACCGTGTATCACTACGGCACATCCCACCAGAGGCGTGGTCGTAGTGCACCCATAGTCGCTCCAACTCGGAGGCATACACTCCTACACCGTTTTCTCCCCCTGAACAGTGTCATCATTTTCTACCTCCACTTGGAAGACCCGTAGAGTGTTCCCCACACCATCATATGTGTCCTTCAGCTTATCCCAGACCTCCATGACTGTCTTGTGGCCATCTACCGTAGTGGAAATCGATGGGACAACCGAGCTAAGAAGCCACATAAAAACGGTCATATGGGCCGACTCCTAATAATCTCCACCCGAGTTCTCTGGTTTCTTCAACACCCATGTCAGAAAACCCCCAACCTTCTTTGCTGCCAAGATTTTCTTCACACGGAGTGACCAACTCAGATAGGTCGCCGGTCCATCCAACTTGAGATCGATCGGTGGAAGTTCCAGTTTCGCAGGCCGTTGCGATGAACCCAACAACCACAATAATGTGGCCAACTCATCCTGGCCCAACATCTTAAAGAAGTCCGCCATCGTTCCATCCTTCGGCTCCATGGATAACCTTCCAACCGATCATTGCGTCTCGTTCGGTATTACGAATACATTAGTCTGCCCTAGATCTGATCACCGTATCGGGAGTGACACAAGGAGGCACTAGGGCACAGAAGTCGGCGGCCGGAAGCAGAGACAACGAACTCCAAAGGCTACGGAATCCCTATACCTGCATCCCTAGAGGCACTAAAGCCGCTGTCGAAAGGAAGGGGAAACAGCAGCCCTAGATCAGCCCTAGATCGGGACGCAACATGTCTCGGGGATGTGACCGGTCTGGCAAATCTCAGTTTAAGTGCACTTATTTCGGACGGGATGGCCATCTTGAGACCACATGCTATCGCAAACATCGCCTGCCTCCACATCTTGCTGCTCCTGTTATGGCTGATCCTCCTGCTACTCCTACCCTGGACTTTGCTGCCTCTGCTCGGGCGAACATTGATGCTCTATGCACTCAGCTCCAATACCTGTAAGGGGTGATCTCTCGCTCGTCTGGCTCCGTCGCATCTATTTCCAATGAAGGTATATCTTGTCTCTCACAGAGATCTCACTGGATTGTGGATTCAGGTGCCACACATCATATTACTTCGCAACATCCTCCGCAATATTCGGTGACTGCTCACCCTAAGTTCATCACTGTAGCAAAAGGTGATACCACCCCCATTTCTGGTGCTGTTGATATACCCCTCACACCCACTCTCTCTCTGACTTTTGTTCTTCATGTTCCCGATTCTCCATTTAACTTACTATCTGTTAGCAGCCTCACACAAGACCTTAATTGTTGTGTTACTTTCTCACCTTTTTACCTTTGTTGTGCAGGATCGGAAAACACAGAAATATCATTGGTAAGGGACGACTGTCAAATGAGCTCTACCTCCTTGATGTCCCTCCTGCTCTCTTCATTGTCTCTACTACCGATTGACATTGTCGTCTTGCGCATGCTCCCCTCCAGATTCTCAAGAAGACTCTTCCGGATGTCTCCCTGCATGAGTTTTCTTGTGAGTCGTGTATCTTTGACAAACAACATCATATTTCTTTTCCTCCTACTTGTACTCGGAGTGATGCACCATTATCATTCGTGCATTCTAATATTTGGGGACCTTATAAAACCCCTAGAATGTTTGACTATCGATATTTTGTCACTTTTTTTGATGATTAGTCATGCTTAACCTGATTATACTTACTTCGGGATCGTGTTGAACTAATTGTTATGTTTCGCGTCTTCCTTAGCGAAATACGTACACAGTTCCCCTCTCCTCTAAAGGTCATTCGCACGGATAATGCCAGGGAATACACTAGCACACATTTGTGAATTTATGCACTGAATTCGGTATTATACATCAAACCTCATATGTATATACGCCTTAACAAAATGGTGTGGCAAAGCGAAAGAATCACCATCTTTTTGATGTTACTCGGTCCCTCATGCTTCAAATGCAGGTTCCTACTTGCTTTTGGAACTTTGCTGTTTTTGCGGCATGTCACCTCATCAATCGCATGTCCTCTTCTGTGCTCGACTATGCCACTCCGTTTAGTCTTCTCTTTTTCGTCTCAATCCTCGTTTACTCTCAAGCCTCGTGTGTTTGGCTGTACATGCTATGTTCATAATCTTGGTCCAATCACAAATAAGTTTGCTCATCGGACCCGCAAATGTATGTTTCTCGGGTACTCTCGGACCCAAAAAGGCTATATATGTTATTCTCTGACTAATGACACAGTCGTCTCTGTCGATGTCACCTTTCGGGAGGCTCAACCATTCTACGACTCATCATCTGCCATCGCTCCTCCTCTCCCCCCTTCCATTCCTCGTCTGACTGTTCTTGTCACGTCTTCTCTACCACCTCTCCTTCCAACCCCTCCTCTGGCACCTGCTCCACCTCTACCACTCAAACCACCTCTTATTCGTGTCTACACTTGTCGTACCTCGGTATCTGGAGCTCTACAACAGCCTTCCTTCACCAGTGCTATCCCGCGGACTGACGATCCAACATCAGCATCTACCGCTCACCCTATAGCTAATTATGTTTCTATGCATAACTTGCTCCACCTTTAGGCAAGTTTGCTCTCTCCCTCTCCTCCATTTATATTCCTAACTCAGTGCAGGAGGCTCTTCTACATCCAGGGTGGCGCGCGGCCATGGACACAAAAATGACTGCTCTTTGCTCTAATCAGACTTGTGATCTGGTTCCTCTTCCTCCTGGACATTCGTGTGTCAGTTGCAAGTGAGTGTTTACTATAAAACATGCTCCGGATGGGACAATTGACAGACTAAAGGCCCTTTTTGTGGAAAGTGAGACCTTAAGGAAAGTGAGACCTTCACATCGTCTCTGCAGGAGATCTTCGAAGGCGATGAGGATCTTCAAGTCCCGATGGAATTATAGTGACCACCAGACGGGCGAATCACGTTCGTCGATCTAGGGCACACAGATCATCATATTTCAGATATGACCATTTTGCTCCCCTGGCAGTTTGGGCAGCTTTGAGCAGTTTCGTTGGCGGCTCCTACAACAACGAACGCTACCTGAATTCTGAGAAGTTTAGAAGGTTAACTATCGCACGTGCAATGAGCGCGGAGGTATTGTGAGCGCGTCGTTAGCGCAGTGACATTGTGAGCGTGTCGTGAGCGCGATGGCATTGTGAGCGTGTTGTGAGCGCAGTGATATTATGAGCGCGCAGTGAGCGTGGTGGCATCGTGAGCACGCCGTGAGTGTGGCGAGCGTGCCGAGAATGTGAGATTAGGGGGTGTTAACCTGTCCGCGTCGGGAGGAGGTGCGGCCCGGGCCCACTCGAGGAGTTGTTCACCATATCCGATCGCCGACATCATGGAGATCTAGTTTTGAAATTTGTGAACTCTACTTTTTATATTAAATGAAATCCTTTCTTTTTTGATTGCTTATCGTATGTGTTCATTGTGGAAAATTGATTGAATACATTCTAGTTCCATCATGATCTTCTAAAACAAGGAACAAGGTTTCAGGGGATATCACCGACAATAACTCACTATCACTCGACGATAGCCCCAGAAAATTGCTTTTCGTTTCAGAAGAAATTTTAATGCCAGTAGATTTCTACAAACCTTATTCACCCCTCTTAGGTTGGCTACTAGATCCAACACGTGATATCAAAGCTAGGTTACTTCGAAAAAGAGTTAAAATCCTGAAGTAGATGACCAACGCTACTCACGCCCTTCTTGAGGGACAAAAGGTGAGTAGACCTTCATTGTTTATGGGAATGATTACAGCCACTGTGAACTCGTATGAGAATATTTTTAATGACACAAAGCATGGGCATGTGGGCCTTGGTCGAAACAAAATACACTGCATCCACTACCACTGTATGAGATCAATTATAGAAAAACCTCGAGATAAATGGGACAAGACGGATAAAGCTGAGATGTACTAATAATGCCAAAGCCATGAACTCCCTATTTTGCGCTTTAGATAAAACTGAATTTAATATAATCTGCAATTGTGAAACAGCTTTTGATATTTGGCTTTTACTTAATTTGACACATGAAGGTACCTCGCAGGTAAAAGAGTCAAAGCTATTTCAACTGGAGTCCCTCTTCAAGGGGGACCGTATGTACACTCGCTTCACAAAGATCGGCAATACCTCTAGATCTCTCGGAAAGACCTTTTTAAATGGAGACTTGGTAAGGAAGATCCTGCAAGACTTGCCTCTGCGATTCAATTTGAAGGTGACCGCCATTGCTAAATCTCACGATATCAGTACCCTGGAGATATAGTGTCTCATTTGGAATCTGAAGACCCATGAGCTCGAACTTAAAATTCAAGTCGAGGAATTTCCAAGGGAACAAAAAAAGAAGGCACTGGCTCTAAAGTCGGGCAAGGAAAAGGAGGTGATCAAGGAGACTGATGACGAAGAGAGCTTGTACGCCCGCTGGTTCAAAATGTTCATGAGGAACCCTAAAGAGGCGAGACTAATTTTGAAGATTCATGAAAAATGACATGGAAGAGAAAAAGGGATGGAGCAAGCCATCGAAAGTGGCAAAGAGTGATGAAGAAGAATCTGTCCCAGAGTGCTTTCACTACCAATCTGGACACTTCAAGCGTGACTGTCCAAAGCTTCTGAAGGAGGAATGAAAAAATAAGTTTCGTGGCAAGGAGAAGAACAAGGTGGTAAAGGCGTCAACTTGGGACGATACATCAACAAACGAGTCAAATACCTTGAGTTCGAGCAGTGAAGAAGATATAAATTTGTTCCTCATGGGGAAGCACCGGGACGAGTCTGATAGCGAATCCAGTGTCCATAGCGACACTGAGGTAACTCATCCCACTTATGAAGAACTTTATGATTTATATAAAAATTTATTTGATAAATTAAATGATTTGCCTAATAAAAATAACTTTTTAAAATCTGAAAATAAGCAAATGAAAAAAGATTTAAAATGTCTTAATAATGAACTAATCAAATATGGAAAAGAGATGGTCGAGTGCCAAAAGTGCTTCCACTCATTGAGCATGATTAACGAATTGAAAGAGAGTCTCTCCGAGAATTCCTCCAAAAATGAAACTCTTACCAAAGAAAGGAGGAGGGCCTTGGAGAAGAGGTTACAGACTTATCTTAGCCATATTGAGGATAAACAGAGGCAATTGACAAACTGGTGTGATGCTCATCACGAAAAACATTGTGTTGAAGGCGAAGATCTATGACCTGAACGGTGTCATCCAAAAATTTAGAATAGGCCAAAAATCATTGAATATGTTGCTGGGCTATCAGTGTCAGGGATTTGGAAAGTTCGGTCTGAGATACAATCACGTGAAGCTATCACCTAATGATATCACTATCGCCGGCGATAACTCTTCTCCAGCAAATCCGAACAATAAGATTATGAAAATAAAGTGAACTATTTTAAAACTAGAAGTTTGTCTCCATCTTCCAGCATGATTTCGAATAGGACACAAAAGGTGACATCTATCGCCTACACTAAGTGTGTCAAATGTAACAAGTTTGGTAACACTTCTGCCTCGTGCTTGAAGAAATGATTAACTAAAATTGCACAAATCTGGATGCCAAAGTCGACTACATATATTACGGGTGGAACAACTTGGGTAACTATAACTTTACCCTCATCCTCTTTTTAGGTGTGTTGGCAGACTAAGGAATATATGAACATGTGGTACACTCTAGGTGTTCCAAGCACATGACGGGAGATGAAGATAAGCTCCTTAGCTTGGAAAAGAAAAGAGGAGGCATGGTGACATTTGGAGACAACAACAAAGGAAGAATTTTGGGTGTCGGCACTGAAGATAACATACATTTTTCTATTTCAAACGTACTGTTAGTAGATGGTTTAAAGTATAATTTAATATCCATTATCAACTGTGCGATAAATGTCTGAATGTTTTATTTGAAACCTCTACAAACATGTGTAAAATCATTGATGCTAAATCACAAAATACATTGTTAACCGCACCTGAGAAACACAACATTTACATTATCATGTTTGATGAATTATCCTCTTCAAATCTAAAATGTTTAGTCGCTAAAAATGAAGAGTTTGATCTTTGACATGAGAGACTCGATCATTCCTGGAGTAAATTAATAGTCAAACTGTCAAAAGAAATGCTAATCCGTGGACTTCCACAATTAAACAGTAGTTTGACTTCTTTGTGCTCCTTGCCAAAAGGTAAATTCACTAAATCATCTTTTAAAAACAAATAAGATATTATCACTTCTAGACCACTTCAATTAATTCACATGGATCTTTTTGGCCCTATTAGCACATGTAGTGTAGGAGGAAACGTACACTTTTGTGATAATAGACGATTACTCACGATTTTGTTGGATTATCTTCCTTGCAAATAAATCAAACGCTTTCACTGAATTCTCCATCTTGTGCACTAAAATTCAAAATTAAATGTATTTAAAATTAAATGTATAAGGTCAGAACACAGGGGAGAATTTGAGAATGAAAACATTACCTCTTTCTGTAATAAATTAGGCATTCGACACGAGTTTTCTACTCCATGCACTTCACAGCAAAATGAGGCAGTGGAAATAAAAAATTGGATGCTACAAGAATTAGCTCGCACTATGCTTGCCGAGTATAGTTTACCAAAATATCTATGGGCTGAAGCAGTTAGTACATCATGCTATGTAATGAACCAGACCATGCTTCGCCCAATTCTTAAGTGTACTCCATATGAACTCTATTTTGAAAAGAAGCCGAGTGTATCTTACTTTAAAGTCTTCGGTTGCCCTTGTTTCATTCTTAACACCAAAGGCAGTTTAGGAAAATTTGATGAAAATCAGACTTATGCATCTTTTTAGGATATTTCTGCACGAATAGTACCTATTGTGTCTATAATAAAAGAAATTTGGTTGTAGAAGAATCAATTCATGTAAATTTTAACGAAAATATTTCAAAAGAAGACTAAATCAAATGAAGTTGATGATGATGTCATTCCAAAAAGAGGAGAGTGTGAAGACAGCGGAAGTAGTAGATGAATTAGTTCATACTGAAGAATATAAACATCCAAGTGAACTAAACTTTTCAAAAAAAACATCCTCAAGAATTAGTAATTAGAGAGCTTTCACACAAGATTAAAACTCGTTCAACCAATTTTTTTCAAACATATGTTTTATATCTGAAATTAAACCAAAGAACATTTCTGAAGCACTAAATGACGAGTCTTAGTTTTTTGCTATGATCGTTGAATTTAATCAATGAAAGAAATAGAGTGTCGACGTTAGTGGAGCGCCCTAGTAACCCAGTCATGTGTTAAAGTGGATCTACAAAAATAAACTTGATGAGTCTAGATCGAAGGGGTGGATTTTGAGAAGTCTTTTGCATTCGTAGCTCACTTTGAGTCCATTAGTATGTTTTTAGCATTTGTCAGTTTTAAACGAATAAAATTGTATCAAATGAATGTCAAGAGTGCGTTTCTAAATGTTATATTAAAGAAGCAGTGTACATAGAGCAACCACCCGATTTTAAAATTATAATCATCCAAATCATGTCTATAAACTCATAAAATTCTTGTACGGACTATATCAAGCACTCATTCCTGGTAGGAAAGGCTAACGACTTTTCTTGTCAAACATGGTTTTAGGATTGGTAGTGCGAATACTACACTGTTTGTAAAATATAGTGATTCAGATTTAATGATCTTACAAATATACCAATGATATAATCTTTGGTGTCACTAACGAAAAGTTATGCAATTAAATTGTAGAAGTGATGAAAATGAATTTGAAATTAGTTTAGTAGGAAATTTTCATATTTCTTAGGTTTTTCAAATTTCCTGCGAGACGATTGTATTTTTATTTGTCAATCAAAATATATAAAAGACATGCTTAAACGATTTGGTTTTAAAGATTTGAAACACACTAAAACTTCTATAAGCGCATCTCTCAAATTAGGAAAAGATGAAAGTGACATTTCAGTGGATCAAAAGGTATATTAAGATATGATTGGAACATTACTGTATCTTGGTGCATATAGACTGGACATCAAGTTTGTGGTGTGTCTCTGCGCCAGGTATCAACCTAATCCTAAATTATCTCATTTCAAAACCATTAAACACATCTTTATGTATCTTGTAGGCGCACCAAATGTAGGTCTTTGGTATCCTCACACAGACACCTTTATGCTCTATGGGTAATCTGATTCAAATTATGTCGGATGGTCGCTTGATCGTAAAAGCACAAGTGACATTTATTACTTCATAGGACCTGCACTAGTTTTATGGTCGAGTATGAAACAGAATTCTGCTGCCCTCTCCACTCTTGTTGCGCACACGCACTGTTTATGTCACAAATGTTAGAGGATTTTGGGTTTTCATTCAAGAGGGTTAAACTTAGGTGCGACAACAAAAGTGTTATAGACTTAACGAACAATCCGGTGCACCACTCTCGCTCGAAACACATAGACGTACGACATCATTTTATTCGAGATTGCATTAAGAAGGAAAACGTGAGAGTAAATTTCATTGGCACAAATGAACAACTTGCGTACATCTTTACCAAACCCCTTCTTGACGCATGCTTGCTTCTCTAGGCTCCGCTTATAATTGGGGGTCTTGGATCGCTAAGCTAAATGAATAAATCTGCAACATTTTTGGTAGTTCTCTATGTTTTTCATTGCATTAAATATGGCTTACATCAGTAAAACATTTTTCGGGGAAAAATCATAAAAAATAAAAACTGGGCTTAATTTCCAAAAAATTAGAGACTTTGTTTGATATCGCCCGACGATAAGTAATATCGTCGGCGATAGTTTTTGTTTTGAAAAACCTCAATTTTTTTGATTTTTTTCTTCTATTTCTGGCTTATTTTTGCTTCTGTTTCTTGAGTGTCAATTTAAGTTTGTTTTTTAAAAAACATAAAAACTATGAAACCTCCAAATCACAAAAATATGTTTTTGATTTACTCTTTCTATTTATTTTTGTCTCGTAAACAAAACTCTAAAATAAAAAATGTATATACCCCAAAATCACAAAAATATGTTTTTGCTTAGTCTTCATGTTTGTTTATTTCGTTCAAAATAAAATTTCAAAACAAAACTGCAATAAAAATGGTACGATCATTACTTTTGGGACATTGATGAATAGAACTGAAAGCATAAAGATTGCGTGCACTATTTGATTTAATATTGCTAATATCTATTTACATTCTATGTATTTGTCATGATGTGTCTAATCTATTGATATTTAGCTACTGAGTGCGCCTAAATAGGATACTGTATGTTTAATGTGCATCTAGGTATGTGTGAGGATTTAGGTAGAATAATTACATCACTTATCACACATTTCTAAAAAATACACTCATGTAGAAATTTCAGAACTTACATGTTATAACTCGTGATGTTGTGTTGAACATGCTAGAAATGACTTGATAAATCAATATCACGTTCTACATTTTTATATATAGAGCTTAGAACGTTGGGTCAAAATTATCTTAGTAAGGTCTTTGTATACAAGTTAAAATGTATCTATCTATGTGAGTAAATTTCGATTGATTTGGGGACCTTAGGTATAAATAAAAAAACTATTATAAAATTGATATTAAAACATAAGGATATATATATATATATATATATATATATATATATATATATATATATATATATATATATACACTAGCATCTTCGAACGGCCTCCGCCGTTCTCGATGCGTCGCTGCGGGCTTCGCCCGCAATCAAGCGGGCTTCGCCCGCTTGACCCCCGGCGGGCTTCGCCCCAACCGGCGGGCTTAAAAATATAATAATTATTAAATTTAAAAGTATAATTTTATTAATTATTAATAAAGTAAAAATTTATAAAAAAGAAATTATTTAATTTAAAAAAAAGAAAAAAAAACCCCTCCGGGCTTCGCACCACCGGCGGGCTTTGCCCGCCCCCACGGGCTTAAAAGTATAATAATTATTAAATTACTAAGTATAGTTTTATTATTATTAATAAAGTAATAATTATCAAAAAAATTTTCTTTTTTATGTCTAAAAAAAAAAAAAAAAAAATCCTCCCGTACATTTGACCGCATCCCGCGCCCCCGCCTCACCTCGCCGCCGCGGCCTGCCCGCCGCCCACCGGCTGTTTCGCCGAGGGGCTGCGAAAAACCGTCGTGGGCGGCGGCAGGCCGCCGGCAGCTCCGCCGCGGCGGCGAGGTGAGGCCGGGGGTGCGGGATGCGGGACAGCGTTATCAGGGTTTCATGAAATGAACAGTAACTTTGTATGGTTTGGATAATTGCAGGCCACCTTGTTTTGATCCAACGGTTCCGAAGCATTTGTTTGGAGATTGGACAGTTCAGATGCATTTCATGATGTGATTGAGATATGTATATTGTATTATATATAAAGAAATATATATATATATGTTATATATATATATATATATATATATATATATATATATATATATATATATATATATATATATATATATATATATATATATATATATATATGCTATCAAAATTTGTGCCAAGGATACCCCTCAAGCGCTCTATGAACATTGTGAGGATGAACACCTTTGTCTATTGAATCGTTTTTGATTTTGTGCAAAGCAGACAAATGAGTTAGTGTCCTTTGTTCTAATCTTGGTATTGCGTAGATAGAAAACGTGACATGATTTTTCACTTCATCACTCTTGTGTTATCATATATATTTATTGAGATATACATGTATTAATGAATATTTTTACTTAATATTTTTCTTTGATGCTACACGTACACGTATCATTATTCTATTTAACACTTTCATGTATAAGAATTGGACTTAAACTGCACTTCCTCTCCATCGCATGATTGTACTAGTACACGATTGCTATTCACGATGCTTACAATGTTCCATGTATTAATTCTATAATTCACCTAACATTGTACGACAAATCTAGTGTATTTTAGTTTCGTATGTTTCTGTCCAAATTCAAGTGATCTGTTTTGAGTTTTAAACAAATTTTCTTTTTTTACTGTCTAACCTAAATAAACAAAACAAAAGAAATCTCTCCGTACATTTGA